>JAPUBX010002475.1:0-12890 GCA_028672205.1 Proteocephalus fallax
TACTAAGATCGTTTCATCATTGAACGTCCAGCAAGCCTTGGAGCCCTTTTTCAGGTGCGAATTAAGTGTTTAAAACACCAAGACATTGACCCACTGTCGCAAAGAATTATCAGGAGGTATATCCACTGTTAGTACGACTCGCTCCAAAATCCCAGCATCGTTGACGCATCTAAAATTTCGGCTTATTTGCCCGATTAAGATACATTTTATTGTCACTTCATAATGTGTTTGCAACAACTGGCGTACCTACAACATAAGCAAGCAATTGATCACATTTTATAAATATTATAATATTCTCAGAAGGTAGAAATAGGGATGCGAGTGACTGAATTCTAGATATGCCGTTTTATTTATATCTTCGAAATATTATTTGTCATTACTTTTCTGGAACTATTACTTGTTTTAGTTGAAAACTGCTAAGATAAACAACTTTTACAAACTTCATTGGATTTAAGGAGATGTTACTGATGAAAGACCATGAATGCCGCATGGCTAACCACCTTAGCGCAGTCCCGGGTAAGATGGCGCTGACACTAATGTGGGTATCTTCCATTCCTTCTGGAGAGAGGTTATGGATTAACGGTTTGCAACCACCATTGACAGTGCTTCACGTGAGCAAATATATTCTATCTGCATTCATTGATGAACAGTTATTTTTTTTAAAAAGGTGAATGGTCCTTGCTGGGCCTGCGTTACTTCATTGAGAATGGTGCAAATTGCTATCTGGATACATAACAATGATTGAGCTGCTTAACTAGGATGAGCCTCGAGAGATACAATCGCGCCACCATTGGGAAACAACCCCCGGTTGCTGTTAAGGAGTAATGCTCATACATCTGATGCCTTTATCGACTGGTAATCCACACTCTTAATTATCAAATGGTTTATTCCTCCTCAAAAAGGTAATGAGTTTGGAGGGCCTCTGAAACTGACCTCAGCCTCGGGGATAAGGCTGGAGAGTCTCTCGATCTCGTCATTGGCAGCGGTTAGTTCGGTCTCGGCGGAGCGTATGCGGCGGACAATTCGCGTTCCTTCTGCACCAGATGAGAGGCCGACGGCTGGTTGCTCAACTGGGCGATCCGCGCCTCCATTTCGCAACTTCTTCGTCACTGCAACCCAACATATGGCCACAGTCCGCATAATACCTCTGGGGAGAAAAGTCGTCTCAGTCAAATTTACTGTAGAATGGCTCTTGACCAATAGTAAGAACATGCGGGTGGCTATGTGGCTCTAGCACAAGCACAACAGGAGCCATGAGTTGGTACTTATAATCGCCCATCCACTAATAAAGTTTTCCCGTTGCCCAACCCAGCGATCACGATTATATGCGACACATCCCCGACCTGTTCTTCCGCCATCTTTACGACGCATTGTCTTCGATGCAATCCACTCCGTCGCTCACCTTGGTCCCAAGGCATCAGTGAAATTGATTGCTAGTCGCTTCACATGGCAAAGTCTCTCGAAAGACGTGAGAAGGGTCAAAGCATGCATCGCATGTCAACGCTCCAAGGTAATCCGTCATAACAAGGCTCCAGTAAGTTCGTTCAACCTACCAGATGCTCGCTTCAGACACGTACACCTAGATCTTGTAGGACCCTTACCTGACTCAAACGGGTGCCGTTTCCTGTTGACATGCGTTGACCGTTTCATAAGATGGCCATTAGCGGTGCCAATACCGGACGCTAATTCCGAGACCGTTATCAACGCGTTTGGAGCTCTGCGCTATATCACAACTGATCGCGGACAACAATTTGAGTCTGTGGCGTTCCGCAAGATGTGTGAATTCCTTGGTCGTCTGAGATTACGCACGACAGCTTACCATCCAGCAAGGAATGGCATGGTCGAGAGGTTTCGCCGGCAGCTTAAAGCAGCACTCACAGCTAGAGATGACAGAAACGATTGGGTGGACAATCTTGCAATGACCCTACTAAAAATCCGATCGACGATCTAACCTGACATTCGAAGTAGCCTAGTCGAAATGGTATTCCGGGCAACGTTAAGATTGCCTTGAGAGTTTTTCGCCGCCGATTACCCCGCCAACGAGCACGCCTTTAGCGATTTCTTGACGCGCATAAGACTTTTCGCCAGAAATCTGCGCCCAATCGCTCCAAGACAATCTATACAACCTTCACATTTGGATCCGGCTCTAGAGAAGTGCTCCCATGCTTTTGTCCGCTTCGACTGTGTAAGACAGCCTCTCTAGCCTACCTATGATGGCCACTTTTAAGGTCAGGAAACGTACGGCCAAAGGTTGTACAGTGCTGATGACCGGCGTGGAGGACACGATCAGCGTCGATCGCTTCAAAGCAGCTTTTGTTGAGGAAACACCGGTGGTTGAAAATTTTACCACTGTCCGTGCTCCGTCGAGTGACCCGGTGACGACCAACATATTTGACCCAACGTGTAAACGAAACTCGGACAATGCTTTTCCACATCACAAACCCAAGGACAATACACCTGTAGGTCTACCAACAACCCCCGCGCATCCCCATTCATTCGACAACTCGTTCGGGACGCCGAGTACATTTTCCTACCCACCTTACCACTTATATCTGTTAAGCCATTCCGTCATTTCACGACTACATTTCTAAAGAGGATGCCCTGTAGTTAACTGATTAATTTACGTTTATTAAAAACGATAAATTGACACACCTTTCGACTCAAACCTACGAAGTGGTCGGCTTGATTCCTTATATTCGGTGGGCCCGTTTGGATAAGAACATATTTATTATCAACACTTCACTGTCTTCTTTTATGCTTAAAGTTGTAGTCCTCGTGATCAAAATAAGGCCAATACAAATTATTATTATTATTACGGCTTTAATCTTCTACTTGAGAACAACGGTTTTGTGTCTCCCCCAACCAACAATCATTCACAACAAGCCCAAGCATCGAGATCATTTCCTCAATGCTGTTTGCAGTCGCTATCCTTCAACTTCTTGCGTGCTTTAATGAACGCTCGATTATCAACAAAAGTGATGATTTTCACTCTTTGCTATCAACTGCTCTGATTTAACCAATCGGCGGTGTCTGTCGAAGAGAAACTTGTCCATCTGGATACATATTTATGTCAGTGAATTTCGTATGCGTCCGTCAGGACAGGGTAGTCGGCGTTAAATTTAAAGTGAGTGGTGTCGCGAGTTCCATGAATTAAGAATTAACGGCTCTGCCGCAAAAACAGGTATCGAGAAATTTAACCAATTTTGATGTCATTTTTGTAGATGAGCTGTTCAGATCATCGAAACCCGGCGATCTCTGGAAAAATCCATGTCGATTGAGGTTAACTCATCGCTCATATCTACCAAGTTGTTGCCTTGACCTAGATGCTCTGAAGTATGGCTTCATCTTAAAATCCGCTGGCCATTCTGCGGTGCTTCACTTTTCATCTCTGCCCGCTCAAGAATCCCGCAATTCTTAAAATCTGTCACCGCGAGATTTCTCCGATTGTCATCAATGCAACGTTCCTTCGGAATGGACAGATGTCGCTATAACTACTATTCCGAAAGCGGCCAACGTTTCTGCTGAACCTGTGAAGGACCTGTTTGCTTATAAACGAAATCTCCGAGCTCCATAATTTCGCCTCAAGCTCAAAATCGAAATTCCTCGGCGTTATTTGTAGCAGTCGGTTATCGTGGAGCGATCATGTGGATGCCGTCGTCGGTAAATGTCGTCGCCTCTGTTTCTTAGTTCGCCGATTCATTAGACTTGCTTTAAGCTCAAGTCGTATAAAACTTTTGTCCATGGCTGTATAATTCCCTTATTGTATATGGTTCCCCAGTTATTTCCCCTGGCCTGACTGTTTAACACTCCGTAGGTTTTTTTAATACAATCTCGTTTTCAAGAGGCCTGCCTATGCTCTCCATCTAAGAGATCATCGTTCAACGCCACTTAAATAGTAGTTCACTAATCGCGGCTCGGATTTTAAGTGACCCCTCCCATCCCACTCAATTCAAGTTTCTCTAAGTGTAAATCTCGTCGACCAATGCGAAGGCTATACAGTTCAATACCCACATGAACGGCGGCACATCGCACTTCAGTCATTCCTTATTTGCCCCGATTTTTGGTTTAACCAGAGCAGGTGAAGCAGGAATTTAATAACAATTTTGATATCTAGTACTTGTTTTATGCTGAAAGTTGTGGTCCTTGTAACCTCAATAAAGCCACAACAATTATTATTATATGATAAAAGTTGTAGGGGTGATTGAACAAGTGGGGTGGCAGGAAAGATGGGCGTTGTCGTTTGGGTGACTTTTATAAACCAAACATAGAGGTACATACAACGGCAGATGCAGTTAACCCGTGATCAATCCAAATTCATCCCTCCCTCACTTTCGTTTACCGGTAAGCACTGGGGATGCAACTTGAAGCAAAATTCCCGAGAATCTTTTGATGATGCGCTGTCCGTTTCAATGTTTCTTATTGTCGAACAGAGCTAGTCTCTCTTGGGCGCGTTTTTTATAAGTTTTTTTTAAAACTTAATTCCCAAGAAAATATTTTCAAATTCTGTTCAAATTTGCTCGTCTTTGCTGGTGTTTACAATGAAGATTTTCCAGGTGGCGGCGTCCCCAGCCTTACTCGTGATGGCGTGTTTGAGTCCTTGGCTTCATAAAAACGCAGGATACTACTGATAGTCTACATTCAGAACAACCTCGTTATAATAGGTTTTACCTTTATTGCTTCAGCGAAGACTAAAGTATTGTCCACGTTCGGGCATTGGAATGAATTATTCCGGGTACAGGGAAACCGAGCTTCTACGCGGCGTCGGCCGAGTTAATTGTCCGATGCAGCAACTGACTAACGAGCGTGGGACGCGAACCTGCAGCATGACCATAAAGTGGCAGGATTAAGGCCAGATAAATCGACTGGACCGAAGACATCTTGAACTCGTCCAAATGTGCCCTTCCACTATTTGTATGCCCAATGCTTGTCCTGATATGTAACCGTTTTACTGTTGATCAATTGATCAAGGCCACCTTGCTGTCCGAGCCGAACTCAATAGAAAAAATTTTGGAGAAATAAAATTGCAGGAGGGTAAGGTTGTTTAGGCAAAGTCTCCAGAACTCCTCAGACGTCATGTATTATCTCCAATGGTTTTCGGTTGGTAATAAAAACGTTTATGGGATATAACACCGAGAAACAAGAGAAGAGTTGTCCCTTGTTTATGTAAAAAATGACAGAAGATTGCAAAAAACATAAATTTTGTCACAAGATTATTGATTGTGCATTTCTTGCGTTGACCCGCTTTCAAAGCATGACTTTGACCCAGGGTAAGCGTGCACACGTTCTATCGTAAACCAGAGAAATTCATTTTGGTTGGCAGCTGTGTGTTGAGTGAGTGTGTGTGCGAAACGTATTGTTTCGTCTGAGCACCAATAGGAGATGAGATATTTCTAACAGTTCGGGGCGTTGAAAAAAATTATTCCTGGGTTAGTCACAAATTATTTTCACAAGCCATGACAAAGTCGCCGAAGACATTTGCGGTTGGAATTGATCTTGGTACTACTAACTCCTCGATTGCCGTTGAAAAGGCCACACGAATGAACACCGTGCAAAATGCAGATGGTAAACGTATTGTCCCAAGCATGGTTTGGTTGCAATGCTCACCACGTGTTGTTGGAAAATGTGTCATGGAATGCATGAAAGATCACAGCAAGGAAACAGTGCACAATGTGAAGCGCATCATCGGTTGTCGCGACGGATCTCTTAAATTGCACTGGATCTTGGGGCAACGTGAATGGTTTCTGGGCGGATTGCGAATTGGAACAGTATTGAAAAAGGGTTCCTCGACGAGGGCACTCTTGAGTCGATCAATTGAAACCGTTTCATGGCGTCCATTCATGGATATTTTAAACGTTTTATCCGAACGGGAAAGTACCGGATAAGGACCATCATATGGTGGTTCAAGAAGACGACGGACTCGATCACAACGGAAAAAAACGTGGGTGCTCTTTTGCAGTTAAAGGTTGACCTAAGAGCCTGACTTATGGGGTCTGGTTTCTTTAGGCCGAACGCTCCAAGCAAAACTGCGTAGCCTCTGAAGAACATCGGAGACAAACAGAGACGGCTCAGCTGCTATTAGGTTAACAAACTCCCCCGGTAAGCGAAGAGTTGCACCGTAGACAAATACCGCCGGACAGGAGTCGACGTCGGGCGTGAAAGTCGCACAAATGCCAAGCAGGACGAGAGGCAAATTGTCTACTCAATGTTCTCGGTCATCCTGGGACATGAGGGTAGAACTTTAGTGTTCCATGGAAGCGCTCAACTATCCCATTGGCCGCGGGATGGTTAAAAGTTGTGCGGATTCGCTCGCATCCAAGAAATTGCGACATCTTTTGGAAAATCGTGCATTCGAATTGTGCCCCTCGGTCGGTTATCAAACGACGGGGAGATCCGAAACGTGCCACCCAGTTTTACAGGAAGGCGAGAACGACGTTTCTGCGCCGATGACCGCTAGCGGTATAACGTCGCACCAACGGGTGAAGCGATCTACACAAGTCAGCAAGTAGCGGAAACCCCTGGACGAGGCAACGGGCCGACTAAATCAACATGGACGTGGCTAAACCGTGCGTCGGGTGCGTCGAACATGCCGATCGGTGCCTTGATGTGACGATTGACTTTTACCTGTTGACACCGAAGGCATGCCCGTGTCTAAAGGCGGACGTCCCTTTGTAATCCCTTCCACGAAAACCTTTCAGCCAGTAGTCGAGTGGTTGCTGGAATAGCAGGGTGCGAGAGACCATGAACCATTTCGAAATGTTAGACCCGCTTGTATTGCGGAATTTGCGGGCGAGGGGAAGCTTTGGTGTTGCCGCAAATCAGAGAACGCTGAGACCGCGGGAGAGTAAGGTTTATAAGGGCTGTGTCGTCGGGCCCAATTCGAATACCCTTGTGTTGCTTGGCGTCAGACATCTCCTCGTAGTCGATACCATTAGCGAGCTGCAGACTATTCAAATCGATGCGCGAAACGGGGCGTCGGCAACCTCATTATCTGCGCCCCGGATATGATGGAATTCCAGGTCGAACTGGGAGAGGAAATCGAATTTCGAAAGCCTTTTGTTCGATTTTTGCCAGCTCAGATTAATGGAACTCGCGACACCACCCTCTTTTAATTTAACGCCGACAACTGTGTCCTGATAGAAGCATACGAAATTCTCTTGCATAAATATGTATCTAGATGGATTTCCGCGGAGACAAGTTTATCTTAGACAGACAACGCCGATTGGTTTAATCAGATCAGTTGATAGCAAAAAGTTAAAATCATCAACTTTGTTAAGAATCGAGCGTTCATTAAAGCACGCAAGAAGTTGAAGTGAAAACGTGGAGCAAAAAACACTGATTCAGATCGAAAATTGATTTTTCCGAATTTTTTAACTATTAATGTTTGATGGTTGTGGTCGTCAAAATGCCCCGTACTTCGTAAATTATGTGACACCTCCGATCCCATCTATTTAAGGTTATCTCAATGTAAATCTCTTCGACGAATACGTAGCAATCTCGGCTACTTCCTTCATATGGAGATTTGGTCAATCCTTATTTGTCCTGATGTTTATTTTCACCAGAGCCGGTGAAGCAGGAACGAAAAAATCATTGCCATCGCTTCAGCTCAATATACCTCCCCTTATCGTTATAGTTAAAGTAAATCAATTGTCATAACGTTAAACAGGGCAAAAAATTTGAAAACAATTGAAGCAATTCCATTGTTTTTTTACGCCTCCTCTACTTCTTTCAATTTCGAAAAACAGCATTGATGACAATCGGAGAAATCTCGCGGTGACAGATGTTAAGAACCGCAGCGTTATTGAGTAGGAAGAGATGGAACGTGAAGCACCGAAGAATGGTAAACGGATTTAAAGATGAAGCCATCATTCAGAGCATACAGGTCTAGGGAACCACGTGGTAAATATAAGCGACGGGTTCCCGTCATTCCACGTAGATTTTTTTAGAAGTCGCCGGGTTTCGAGGCTCCTAACAGCTCGTCTACAAACATCACATTTAGACAATTTACCTGCCTTGGCGGCAGAGTCGTTTCTTCTTTCGTCTCAATTGTTTAAGAAATTGGGAAAATAAACGATGGTATTGAAACCAAGTGTAAGAAGTGGGCTAATAGGCACAGAATTCAAATCACCTCACAGTAAAAATAAGAATTATCCATAATTGAAGAAATACAAGATATCGTGGAATCATAGGACTTTGCTCTATATCTGCTTTAGTTCAAGATATGGGCATATACAGGTTAACGACTGTCACAGACTTGCCGTTTTGAAGAAACCTTGGATGGCACATTACTACAAAACATGCAATAGCTCTTGCGGCGTAGCGAAATTATGGAGTGAAGGGATTTCGAGAGTGTCAACATTGGCTGTCAGGGAAAATGTTATATAGATGCATTTTGATGCATTCAGCATCCGACTTCCATTGGGTATTTCGAGTTATGGTTTTTTAGGAAGAGGTTTGGACTGAGTATGGATTTCAGTTGCATGAATGCACCCTCGCAATTGGATTATCAACCATAAGTAAAGTCTTTCGTCAAGAGGTTGTTAATTGGGTCCTGACGTTGTATGATTTAGAGCAACAATGCACTGTTATAACTAAGGTCTGAATAAATAGGTCATGAGCTGTAAACAATCCAATTACCAGAGGATATATCTATCAATAAATATTTTCATCCTATCGAAATTCCGATATTTGTCCTCGTGTCTGATTTTTACATTCGTTTGGATAAAGGTAAACTAGTTTTTACACAAAGTTAATCACTGTTTACGACATTGTTAACAGAGCCAGGGGTGGAAATGTTTGAAGTTGCATTCGGTGGTTGCATGCATACGGTCGGCCGCCTATGCGTCATTGCGCACACAACCGTTGCGCGTTAGCCAATCCCAGGGCCGCAAGCTAGCAATCATGCGCGTTCGTAATCGATTTGACGCGTGTGCATTTTATGTAGCGCGGTCAGGATTAACTCGATATCAGTTGATACAAAAATAATCGTTCTCTCATAAATGATGTGATGAGGACATTCAGTTTTCCAAACCGATCTTCGATAACATGCGCCACGATTATATGCTTCGTCTATTGATGAAGTGGGAATTTTAATAGTCGGATATTTGTATCTTTGAAGAAAACAATTTGCGTTTTAAATTGATCGACATAAGAAGGCTGTCTGTGATATTATTTACAGGCTGTCAAGGTTTACTAAGAGCGTTCGGCCTAAAGAAACCAGATTCAAGAAGCCAGGCTCTCAGGTTGACCAACGCTTTTTTCTCCGTTGAGATCGAGTCCGCCGTCACCTTGAACCACCATATGGTTCCACAAGAACCGTAAATGAACGCCATGGAACTGTTAAAATTGATCGACCAAAGAAAACGTTTGTCGAGGAACTTTTTGTAACACTTTTGCAATCCTCAATCCGTCACAACTGACTGGCATACCAAACGACGCGATTTTCCTCCAAAAAACGATTTAATCGTCTTCTCTCGCCACTGTCCGAATCAGTCCTAAGAGTCGCCTGACGCATTGACTCATCCGCTAACCTGTGCATCTAAAAAGCTGTGATCCATAGTAGTATTTCTCTTCCTATGTCGACGAATAGTTTATGGGAGGGGAATGTAGGGACCTGGAAAACTCTTTTTTTTTATCGGACACGAACGGAGATCCTGTACGAACTTCGATTATTTTACAAAGAACAAACACTGCCGATTTTTTTTGTTTTTAATTCTCATTCGTTATCGTTTTAATAATAATAATAATATTCGCTTTATTAAGGTCACGAGGACCAAAACTTTCAGCATTCAAATGTACAATAAACAAAAATGTTACAGGACGTCAAGATTATACGTAGAAAATGCACAATAAGTTAAGAAGAATAAAAGAATTAACATCCTGGTAAATTTGCAAGAAAGGCCAATTTAACCCACAAAGTATATAAAGTTTGGCAAACGGGAAATGGCGGCCATCGAAAGGCCCTATCCAAAACGCGCGCCAACTGTTTAGGACGTATATTTCATACAAAAGGCTTAGTCTTTTTAGGTATTTTGGTCTGGCTTGGTTTAGTTATGTCATTTTGTTAGAAGGACGTGCAAAAATATTTATTATATGTAAGCGCTCTATAGGCTATGCTCGCTATATGTAATAAATACGACTTCTACCTTAGGTTTGGGACAGCTTTGTCACTTATGCATTGATTACAGTTTTCCGTCACATAGTAACGAGGTTAATCGAGATACTGATAATATTTAGTCTTCTGTGATCATTTAAGTTGCCCTCCAAATATTCGGTACTAGCAGGGTTTCCCCAAAAAGAATATCTTTAATATGTGAAACAATTGTCTTGTTTCTAGCATCTCCGCGTTTAGGCCATTCAGTTAGTTATTAAGGTGGCCCAGAGAATGGTAAAATACACTATAAATTCAAAACTAGGTAACTATTAAATCTGCTTCATCTAAAGTTATCAAACAATATCTCAATTCATTTAATCTAGCACTGGTAGTTTCTCTAGCTGTGCCTAGTTGGACAACTAATTTTAAGATTTAAGTTGTCTGAAAATGTTATATATACAAGTGCGCTTTATCAGCGGGATAATAATAAACCGAACACATTCCTTCATTTTGCGTCTCACACAACCACGGGATCGTAATGAAGTAACGTTTGCGGAAGGCATACTTCCAGGAGATATTCAAATCAAATGGGTCTATGCTATTCCTATATTGAAACGAGCGCTTGGTTTATTTGTATGCATATAACCTGGGGTTACCGGTTTATCTCCTGCCTCGGACATCTTAATATCTGTCCCCGTGGGTATCGGTTGTACCTCAGCCGACGGTGAAAGCGTGTTGCATTGAGTGGTCGATTGTGACGAAATCACTGGACACAGGAACTCTTTCCGTTCGGCATAAATTCCATTCTCAATAAATAAAACTTTTTTCCCTCTTCACTTCGACAACGTTTGTAAGAAAAACGGCCATCAATTCTGAAATGAAGCCGGGCAACTGATTACTCTGTTCCCATTTAAGGACACTCATTGGCTCCTACCGGCGGCATTGTTCTAGTCGCACACCGAGAGTCATAAATTGCATTCGATGACGCACGCTGAAGCACGCGCGCACCTAGACAAATGCGCCAGCGTTGCAGCCTTTAACAATAAAAAATTGACCAATCAAATTGCTGAACATTCATTAGTTGCATACAACCGAGTGGCCGGGCGACGTTTTCGGCCACCCATTGGACGGTATCCGCGTCCGCAGCCTGTCTTAAACAAAAGCGTCCGTTTTCGGTGCAGACTGCATCACTTTTACGCCAGAACTTCCAGTTTGGTGAGCTCCAGAATTTACTATCATTTCATGTTTTGATCGTATGGGGCAAAGTATGTTGAGTTATCACGAGGTACGTAATTGGCCGTAGACTTGGGGGCCTCCTTCGCCTCTCTGAGTTCCAAATTTTATCTGTTAAGAATGTAGACCCACAATCGTAATTGTTAAGATAATATCACCGATCAAATTCACGTCTTGATAAGAATTTGTCCTTTACTTTAGATTGGCAAATAGGTTTTTTTGTTTACATCAACAGTTTAATCGGACTTGTGTTTTAACGTTATTTAATGTAATCTTTGTTGCGTGGGGATTTCAAGTATTCAAAACAAGTTATTTGTCCCGTATTAAATGTTTTAGTTTGAATTTTTAATGTTAAAAAGACGCGCCATATCACCCTAGAGACGACGTTATTAAAATAAGTCTTAAAGTTCAAACAGGAAAATAAACTCTATTCGACCAGTTATTTTATAGATCAAATGCTTCGCAATATTTAGCATTTCTGTTGCGAAAAGTTCCCCGTATTGCTTTCTTAAATGCGAGCTAAATGATTATCGACATAGAAGTGCATCCCAGTGATTAGAGTGCATCGGTTTATAGACAACTGACAACCTTTTTCTTACAAGAAAACGTTCAGAATTGTATAGTTTTTTGTAGTATTGCAACAAGTTTCTTTCAGTTGAGGTTATTTATACAGTGAAATGAAATCAATACAGTGGTAATCCCGTTTTAAATTACGGAGGATAAAGCCTAGATTGGAAAAATCGAATTCTTTATAATGAAAAAAATTAAATCTTTCTGTAAAATCGAATCAAATCGAATTGCCACCTTATCTTCTATAGATTCATAATATTCAGGCACGACAAAACTTGGGATCAGGATTCCAAGGAATATATTCTCATCTGACCGGCTGAATATATTTAAAGCGTCATTTCTACTTATTAATTATCGTAACTGCACAGTAAACGGCATTGTCGGACTTATTTGCATTTCAATCGGATAAACCGGTTTTGCCAACTGCATGTTACGAAGCGTTTGATTTTACTCGACGCAATCGAAACCGATCGATTATTTTGGCAGTTGCGAATTAACAGCGTTTGGAAATTTGTGCACTCAACGTCCACATTCGGTTGTCCTGTTTATAAAATAGACGGTGGTCTGGCTTATAAGACGCTGATTACTCTGCCTGACTCATGGGTTAAACGATTTAATCAACTTTGCAATTGTAACAGCGAACAATGTAGCCATTCGCGCAGCTGATTGGTTGCGCAGGCATGTACGTGCGCACCTGAGAACTGCGCACGCACGACTCCCAAAGCCCCGAAACGCTATTAAATGCGTCCAATTTGTAGCTCAAAACATTCAACGCCTCAAAACAACTTAGCATGGCTGCACAAACTGCCCCGGCTGCAACCTCATTGGTCCCCTACGGCGACCTTAACGCACTCAGAAACAGCGGACGCCACTGCGACCTCAAGATCGAGGTGAGCCAATAGGTGAACAGTATAATCTCTCTCATCTCCCACAGGTCCATGGCGGCCGCATAGTAAACGCACATCGCGGGGTTCTGGCCACGCGATTGCCGCTGCTC
>JAPUBX010002476.1:0-16042 GCA_028672205.1 Proteocephalus fallax
TCTTGCCTCAGATTTCCAAGGTTGGCGATGCGAGAGCGTCTGGCAACTAAAAACGTTGGTAGGTTCATGAAAAGCTGACAAGAAAGGCCTGGGCTTATAGTCCGCTTGTGAAGTGCTCCGCAGTTGCCAGAACCGGACAACAATGGGCTACGTCCTTGACTCCGATTTAGAGTTAAGTCGGACACTGAAAGCGGACATGAGTAGGATAGACCGGTGTTGCCGTTGGCCTTCAAAAATCTCCTCTAAATCAGGCCAATTTTATCGCTGAGGTTTATCTAACAATTTAAGCGCTCATCCCGAGTTTGATTTCGGTACAACATTGTGGATCCTTGTTTACTATCGATTGATCAAATGTGTGGCAGTTGCGCGTTCGGGATCGGTTAGTGTTTGTGATTGTTTAAATGACCCGCTGTATTTTACATCGTGTATGAATTGTTGTTGGGGAAGCTCTGTGTGTTTTGTCCCAAGAAAACGCTTTTATTGAATTAGGTCCATTTATTAATGCCTGTAACTTGTAGACAACCACGCGTGTTATCTTTTCTTAATATCTTCCGGTTGGTGGTGTTACGTCAATACGGGATATAACAATCACACCCGAAGCGCAGTTTCATCTTCTCTACGACATTTTATATTTTATATTAAACGGTTTTAAATTTGCAATCTGAGTCCTTGATTGATTTGGGCGGCTATTTCGAATTTATTTTGTAGCTTTAATGCATGCGGGTACGCCGAAAATCATCCTTCTTTATTGTTAACCCGAACTTTTAGAGAAGCTCTATGAATTCTTTAAAGTGTAAATTGTTTCAGCTCTTTTGTTTTAACTCTTTTGTTATTGTTGTTCATCCTCGAACCTATGTCTAGTCGGCTCTAGCTGTTTCGTCAAGGTCACGTTGGCATTATGCTGTGGGTGATTTTAAAGCCACAAGGCTTTATCGTTTGCACTTGAAACAACGAACGCATCCCGTAGAAAACTCAATCCATTCTCTCTTTTGCTAATAGGTCTCAGCGACCTGACTGAAAAGAATTATGCAATATCGATCTCAATCAAGCATTCAAATTCGATTGTTGTCACGAACGTCTTTGCTATATCGAGATGTCCGTGGTTCCCGTTGATGATCGACAATCTTCTGCGAGCAAGGACTGCAAGAGGAACCTGCGGTGAGATCAAACAAAATATTTTACCGTTGGCTTTAATGAAACAGTGACCACCATTGCCAAAGCCAAATCGAATTTTTTCATCACCTCTTACCTGATCACGCATACAACTTTGAAATTAGTTCATTGCAGACGATCTGGGTCTAAAACCCGGCATTCGTTGTTCAATTACTTGCAACCTTATCAACCGGAAGATTCCGTTGGAGTTCTAGAGAATTGGCCTGAACAACCTCATGCAAAAAAAACGTAGTTGGGGCTAGCAAGGCTAGTCGGCTAATGAAGAAGTGGGAGGTTTAATTAATTTAATCGATTAGATTGTGACATAAAAGAATGTAGAAGGTGGTACGCGACGGAATCTTCTTTCCTCGGCGTGGTTGTCTACCCGTTACAGGAATAAATGAAGGGACAAAAAACCGCTTCCCCAACAATCTTGTTCAACATAAACACAATTCGCATAGCCGATAACACCTCGAACCTCCTCATCCCTAGTGATGATAGACTCTTATACGTGTTTATCTGCTATCCCTCGCACCGCAGTAGAAACGTATTTTTGGTAGACGCTTTGTTATGCTTGCTTTGTGCGGCGATCTGCAAAATATTCCCTAAAAGCTCTTTTAATGAGTCTGCGGAAGGCATTCACGCAGCACAGAAACGGAGGTTTTGTCCAGAAGTGCACTAATGGTCTTTGCGAAACCCATTGCGCCCAGTAAGGAGGCAGCAGGGATTCGGGTGGTTGAATTGAATCGCATTTCAGGCAGTCGTCTACTCTTCTCCGTTTGCTTTTCGTTGTTTCACAGGTGAGCTTGAAAAAGACGGATTCTGCCATGCGTTTTCAAAGGCAAATCAATGAGGGCATAAGATTGATTACTACTGCTTCACAGAATTCATAAAGGATGAACAGAATCAACTTCATCCAAAAGTCTCTTAAACCTTTTTTCGCATTTTAACTCATTGTTTTATTCTGTATCATTCCCAAATATCCAAAAATGGCTGCCAGAAAATCTAAAACGTAGGTCGCAACACGTGGATGAGACTCTTTTTCCATTTGGGGGCTTGTTATCATATCGGAAGTTCGTGATATCTATTCTTACTAAACAGTTGGAAGTAGAGTTTATGTCGTATGTATTTAACCTCCATAGTACGAAACGTGTGTTCGGACTTATTTTTTTGTGAATGCTTTTATTTTCCGAGACAAATTATCTCTCCAGACAAATCAAAGATGAACGGCGTTAACTACTTCTTTGCCACGACAATGAATAAATATCCTCAAATATGTGGAGTGGATCCGAATGTCAGTACCTCCATTATTAGAGGCCGTCGTCCTCAAGAGGAACCACCATATGATGGCCCTTTTCCGGTACTTTCCCGTTCGGATAAAACGTTTAAAATATCCATGAATGGACGCCATGAAACGGTTTCAATTGATCGACTCAAGAATGCTTTCGTCGAGGAACCCTTTTTCAATACTATTCCAATTCGCAATCCGCCCGAACTGACTGGCCACCCGAACGACGCGATTTCCCCTGGAAGATCTGTTGTGCCATCTTCTCATGCCCCTGCCCGAATCGGTCCGGAGCCGCCTTACGCATTGACAACCACCCGTACACAACGCGGTCGCGTCAGCCGGACACCCTTGCATCTAAAAAACGTTGCCCGTTAATTAAACGTCTGTTTACTTGCGTCCCTACCAGCTATCCTTATTGTATCTCTTCCCCTGTCGACGAAGAGTCTAATGGAAGAGCCCTCTTTAAATTAGGCGATTGAGTGTGAATTAATCCTAGGAGCTGCTGATGCAGCCCCGATTTTTGTACTGAAATAATACTACTAGTCCGTCTGCGCGAAGGTTCGTGTCTGCAAGAAGAAATAAAGAGAGTTCTGGTGTTACGCGTGGCTGTCTTCCATAACAATAATGCAAAAAGCCCTCGCTGAATATAACGGCTTCCAAGTGACTCCGGACTTTTCAATCGCTGATCACTAGTTCACTGACAATATTGTTGTCCTTGAACACACACCTACCTCCTAGCATTCTATAATAAGATGAATAAGCGGCCATGAAAATGCATTCGGTTGGAGATAAACACATCTTAATTCAAAGTCTTCTGGACATGCACTGAACACAAATGCGATATGCCAGTCTAGTATATCGCAGGTTTCAAAAATCAGTACTCGCGAATGGCAAAGCAACGTAGGAGATACGACTTAGTACACTCCAACAGCGCAACTAAATCGTTCCAGTAGCGGCGTAATGCCCAGTTGAGTCGAACACAGATTAGTCTTCGAACTATCCATCGAAACCGTCAAAGCGAACGGCAGAAGGTAGACGTGGTGCATCGCTGGAAGCAGCACACTGAATCGCAGTGGGTTTTGACCTGGCAGCCTCCGATCTCCGTGCGTGGGCGGCCACGATATGTGACAGGACAATACGCTGGACGAAAAGACGAGGGTACCTCGAGCGAGGCAGTGCGTAGGATAAATTATGTGTGTCTGCGTTACCGTGGCAAACATTCTCGTTCGTCATCCGAATAAGAATCCTACTCTATTTGAATAAGTAGACTATCGTTTTCATATTTTCTGAAACCCAATTGGTCAGTTGTCGCTCTGCGTGCAAATAAATAGCTCATTAGCAAGACTGATTCGCAATTAGTTTGTCATGAAGCTTCTGGCAAATGTTACATTCGCACCAGGCTCCCTGGTAGCAGAGTGTCCTGGCGGGATTGACTGGGCCTGGGATGTTCTCGGTGAATGCGTTCAAACGTCGAGGGACAAGGTGTCAATTGTCTTTGGGGTCATCAGCCTAGTCTGCTGGTTCCTCTTCGGCGCCCCACAGCTGATAGCAGTCTGCGTTAAAAAGACCCCAGACCCCGCGGTAACACCTTATCTCCTCGTTTTCTGGCTCCTCGCGGACTCCTCCAATCTCGTCGGGGTCTTCCTCACCGACCAGCTGTTTATGCAGCCTAATTTGCTGGTTCCTTACACGCGATACGAGATCAAACTACAGGCTTATGACAAAGCAGAGGTCGCTCTAAACAGACTCTGCAGTTGCGGCTTGGTGGAATATACGAGGACTCTACCAGCAGGTCAGAAGTCAAGTATTGTTTTAGTTTTCTGCATATCGTTTTTTTTTAAATTAATAAAGTGAATCTCATCGCCGGTTAGCTCCGTTTGAGGTATATGATTCTAAATCCATAGTATAGCTCGCAAACCGATGACAGATATTTACAAAGTACTTTGTTGGAACACCCAGATCTTTGGCGACCACACCGAACCCAACCCGCTAAGTTTTACTTCGTTTATCGTGCAACTAGTTCCACGCAACTTCAAAGAAGCTCCAATCGGCGATAAACAGATCGAATTGACATGGAGACGTCCAACGCAGATGACCGGCGTGACCGGAAAATGCGAGCTGAATGCCGAGTGCAATTTCTGCGTCATCAGCGATCCTACCACCAACACAGACAACGAGGTGTCGTTCAAAACGTGCGACAAAGCAGAGAACAATCTAGACAGAATCTGCAGCAAAGTAATTAATACCCAAACTAAGACGCTTCCATCAGGTGATTCTTTGATTTTTTTATTCTCTAAGTGTCGGCTTTAACGCTGATCAAAGTTTGATATTGGATTTTCAGAAGGATTCAACTTTACTAATATTTGTTTGTTGTAAATAATTTTGCGAGCTCTAGCTAAGCACAGCCTGATGGTAGATCAATGTTTGTTTTTTATCATTAATTATGAAAGATGAAATGAGGAATGAACAGCAGAATCTACAAATATGGGGTTTGCTTTGTTAAATTTTGTCATCCTAAATATTGAATACCAACGAAAACAAATCCAAGTTACTGTAACTTCTTTAATCGTAGCAATAGATCAAAGCGGCCTCCATGCAACTCCTCTGAGTGATAAAAAATATTGAAATTGGAATATTGAATTCCCCTGAGTAGTGTCACCAACTTCTTTGCCACGACAAACGTTAACATCCCTAAAACATTTGAGTTGAATGTAGATGCCAGAAACTGCACCATCAGCGGCATGGCCAACTCCACGGACTACGTGGTGTCGTTGAAGGTTATGGAAGGCCTAAATAAGAAATCTAATCAGAAGGAGGTTATTTGTGCGAAACCGCACGGTTAATGTGCTGTACTGTTCTAAAGCCCGTATGGCTAAACAAATCGCGAGGCATTCAGTGAATGAAGCAGCGGTCGATGTAAACCATTAAGAGGAGACGACACCATCGCCAACGACCTCTCCGGCGTTCCCTAAACCTAACAAATCGTAGAAATTCGAATTATATTGCGGGTGTAGACATGTTCAGCAAAGTTTAGATTTACGAACGTTCTGTTTACATTTTTATAAATCATGCCTCTTTAATTACACCACAAGCTCTAAGCAGTCACTCCATTCAATGGTAAACAGATACAAATGACATTGGCAGCTCCAACGCCAATGACCGGCGTCAGCCACTTGTTTGCAACGACAAACGCAAGGAATCCTCAGAAATGCGAGGTCAATTTAAATGACAGAACCTGCATCATCAGCGACCTTACTACAAGGTATCGCTACAGGCGTGTGACAGAACAGAGGCCGCTCTTGGCAGAATTTGCAGTACAGCGGTTTCGGAACTAAGGAAGACTGCTAGTGCGGGTGGGTTGTAAAGCGGTGTATTAATTGGTTGAAACATGCGTGATTAAATAAATCAAATGGACTTAATATATTTAAGTTATTAAGATGACATCATGTTGAATATTATACCAGCCTCAATGTGTGGCGCGCTGAAACGGCTATTATTTTGCTCACAACTAACTCCGTGGAAACCGCTTTGAACTGTTGTTATGGCCTCGTAACTTCGAAGACCTGGAGAAAATTGGAGTGAGAGGTCACCTTGATACTGAGGCAGAATGGAGCAAACGGGAAGAGAGATTGTTGGGGGGGGGGTTAATTGCCTTTTTCAGGATTTTTTTGGGTTAACAGGTGCCGAATGATAAATATTTTTTACGTCTTGGTTCACCGATAAGGCTTCCAGGCGTTGCCGCAGTTGCAAGAGCCTCTCATCACCCAATTTCTCTTCAGTAAAGAGGGCAGTGTAACGCTGCGTCCTTGTTATCGCAGGCTGCTGAATGGTAGATGTTTTTGGCGCAGTGTACGGTTTTTTTTGCCGGTGACACGATAATGTTACGTAACCCGGACACCAGGACTTCCGGCAGTGACGCAACGACGTGATGAGATTTCGTATTTTCGGGGACAATTCATTTCGCTGCAAATTGGGATTCAAAACCGAAAGCCATGCCCCTATGTCGCTTTTCAACGGAGGTGGAATTTGCATAGAGACTGCATAAACGTCGGGAGATAACTCAGTCGGGGCGATTATCAGAAGAAAATCCGAAAACAAATATGCTCGCAAATGTCGTGGTTCGGTACATACGATACTTAAAACCACTAAGCATGGTTATTACTGTAAATATGGGAGGACACTGCAGGGCTAAGATTGATTTCATTCGCCATTGAATGGTAGAAAGTAACGGGGTTTGGAGTGTACTATTGTGGGGAATGAGCGTCGGCTCTTCTTCCAGAGCAGGGTTCACCGGCGAATCTTCATTTTTCAGTATTGTGGTTGGATGCCTGAATCTTCGCGACAGCTATCGTTAGCACGCGGAATCGCCCCGCAAATGACTTCTGTCCGTCTTCTCCTGTATTGTCCCATGACGTTTGGAGCTCTGCCTGAAGCTTCGCGACAGCTATCGTCAGCCCGCGGACACGAACCGCAAATGACTTATTTCCGTCTTCTGTCGTATTGTTTACCGATTCGTAGATATTGTTGTCGTAGACTGATATTCACCTGCATAGGGGTGAGCGTTGGTAGACGTTCCGACTTTTCCTATCATAGACAGGTTAAACACGTCTAATGCATCGTCAAATACCGATTTTACTTATTTTAGTACTGACGCCCGGCTCGAACGTGAATGTCACCAATTGTATACATTATAAGGGGATTGGTTTGATTGTTTGTTAAAATTAAGTAGGATGATGAAAACCCAAGAAAAAGGTCTCGAATAATTGTTTTAAAGATATGGTCATTCTATGTATTATCTGGTGTTATCATCATCATCATTGAATATTTGTTATTCCTATTTTCATAATTTGCTTGCCGATTATGAATGTCCTCGATCATTTAATCGATGAAATTATCAGGTATATACAAAGCTATCAATATTAGTTTACAATGCTTCAAGACAGCGAGATCTAAAGTTGCTGGCAAGAAGGTTTGATATAAATCTGAACTCATTTAAGTCGTCGAGACACAACAGATTGAATTCGTGACACCAGGTCAATCTAACTGTGGTTTGTTTGCATCACCCATCTGCAAAGCATTGCATTTAAACACCTTTGCCCGTAATTCCCCCATCGACACCAGAGACAAGCCAGTCCTTGTTGGCAATATCTGACCTCTCTCACACAAAAGTGATAAACTAGCCATGATTTCTTGATACGATAGTGAAGTCATATTGCGAGTCATCGTTAAAGGAACCCATTTCAGATAGCTGGTCTTCCGTGTGTTGTAATGCACCGTTGCGTCCGCGTATTGAGACACGTAGAGGCAAACAGATTGTTGCAATATATGAAGGGAAGCTGAAAAAAAAATCCAATTAAAGACGATGATCCGTAGGAATTGGAGAGCGGATAATAAATTAAGCCTCGAAAGGACGAGGTGCTTAAAAAAAACCCGCGATGTTCTTTGTACAACTTTGCCCGTAATTCCTCCATCGACACCAGCAGACGAAATAAATGCTTGTTCGGACGGTGAAGGTCACATAACACCCCACAATGACACGGGGTTGAATGGACAGGTTATCACAAGGGCGATGTCGACAGCAACGCGTAGTTGCATTCCGCTAATAATTTAATCGATATATATATAATTATAATTTACTAAGAACATATTTTAATTGAATTTTCATTTTCCGCGGATGATGCGTTACAGACAAATGAACCAACAATGCAGACATTTGAAGAGAGTAATTTTTCAGTCATGATTCACTACTTTTACACGGACCCAATGATACTAGTGAGCTTTGATTATGCGATGAATTGAATGGTTTCTGTATGCTAGTGAATGGTGCTGACTAGTAAGATGTTTTTTCAAATAAACTTATAACTTGCCAAGTATCCATTTTCTTCGTTATAGCTCGGACTTTGGGCTCGAAGGTAAATGCCGATATTTGCCGAACAGGGTGTCTACAAATTAATGGCTTTTAATCATTAAGTTGTATGTTGCAAACATTTGCAAAAAAAATCATCTTTTGATATCGGGGAAGAGTCTCTTATAAGTATTCTAAATATGTGGATGAAGGTTGGGACTTAATAAACGTTGTCGAGACACCACAGACTGAATTCGTGACTTTCGGTTATAATCTACGAAATGAAATAGTTCTGCTTGAAATGCGATTTTCGAAATGCCATAATTTGGGAATACGGTTATTAATTATCAGAGATGTTCTAAGATTAAATCGAGCTTCCTTCCATTTCCTTAATAATACAACGAATATCAGCAACCGACATCCAAGTGACTCCTGTCAGCGATACCCAGATAAGATTGGTATGGACAACTACCACGAAAACCGACAACGAATACTTCTTCGCAACGACAAACGGAACCGACCCGAAAGAATGCGAGGTCGCCTCGAATTGGACAGGTTGTACGATCAACGGCCTCACCCCAATGACCGACTACGAGGTGGCGCTGTGGGTGTGTGATGCGAAGACGAATTCTACTGGCCGAACATGCCACGATCCTCCGAATACGGCCATCACGAAGACCCTCCCGCCAGGTAGGTTTTAAAGAGGTATACTGTTTCTGTTCCAGATGCCGTTTTCAAAACCACTCAAATGTCATTAGCGTCTTGTACAGGACAGCATTCCGAATTTGATTCTTTGTAGCATGGACGATTCCAACAAAAGTGTAATATTCCTGAGGAATAGTTTCTCGATAAGATTAATTGTGTGGTTTATTCAAAAATTAGTAATTATTAACAAGCAAACCTGTAAACCACGTTCCAGTTGTTTAAGCGTTGTGGAACGTTCTTCACGTTCGGCAATCTGTCGTATTGGCAAAGGGAATTGCAATGATTTGTCGTTTGCGTCCGAGCCGTATTGGTGTCCGTCAAAATACGGAATACTAAACGCAGTAGAGACACAACGAAAAACATTCAATTGGCAGTCTATGTTCATTCCCACAGGTCCAGCAGGCTTTATGGCATCCCCCCAAAGCGATTCAAGCATATTGTTGGTTTGGACGGTCTCTTCAGTGACGCCGACCATATACAACCCATTTTACACAATTGACAAAAACGGACCGCAACCATGCACATTTAACGGAAAATCCATAAAAGAAACCTACTGCAGAATCGATTACCTCGTCGCATACACTCAATACGATATTTCACTGATGCTGTGCGACCAGCCTTCATTGGAAAAAAACACTTTGTGTACTTCTCCTTCAAGAGCAACAATGTATGTTTTAACTCTATAGTGTCCCACATCTCAGAGCAGTTTGTCAGTTTTATAACAGGATGTCA
Organism: Proteocephalus fallax; assembly: GCA_028672205.1. Taxonomy (NCBI): domain Eukaryota; kingdom Metazoa; phylum Platyhelminthes; class Cestoda; order Proteocephalidea; family Proteocephalidae; genus Proteocephalus; species Proteocephalus fallax. Next base: position 9,723 of record JAPUBX010002476.1, read on the forward strand.
ATCATGTTACAATCCCCAAGTATCGAATCGGCGGCTTTGGATAGAGATTGATAGTACTTATCGAGGTAAGGACTAACACACACGTGCGCACGATAGATACAATCCGGCTACCGGTTTCATAATTATTTTCTTTAAAATGCACTCAATTTTATTTAAAATAAAATAAATACTTGTCACATTTGCGATGGATATGAAACTTTTAATCAGAATTACAGCTCCACAAACGATTACAGATATTAAAACGGTTCTCTGTCTTCGGTGAAATCCGTCTTGGTCAAAGTGACGAATATATGGGCTAACCGCTGATGTTTCATTTCCTTAAATACTTCACGTAACGTCAATTGGCGATGTTTTTATTTGCAATCATTTATCTATATAGCCTCTTTCTGTGTTTTACTGGATGTCAATCTATCTATGCTATCTCCAAGGCGCAATAATGCCAAATTGGATACTGGTTCATTGTACTTGCTAAGCTTATGAATCGCTCGATATAAATGAAACAATAATTGGAAGTGAACGAGAAATACGCTCGGCTTAATGATGTTTGTGTGAGGTTCAAAGGTAAAATGCAACCACCAGCCTCCTCTCCTGAAGAGGTGACGATAAAATCTGGTGCTTCCATCGATTTTCGATTGTAAGTCAGAAGTATGACTCCTAAAAGAATGTCATTTATTGGAACGTTGTTGTCTTTGATGGCATCTGACGCCCAGTCCGGTTATGTCAATGGAAGCTTATATAAGCGAAAATCATTCCAGCTGACTTTTCATCTATTTCATCATGCCACTAGCTCCACGCGACGTCCAAGCCACGCCTGTTAGCGATAGTCAAATACAACTGATATGGCCAGCCCCAACTCAGATGACTGGCATTAGACGCTTCTTTGCATCTACAATCGGAGTCAATCCTCAAACATGCGAGGTCTATTCAGATGCCAGAACATGCACCCTAAAAGGCCTGGCAGCCTCTAAGGTCTACAGGGTATTGCAACAGGCGTGTGACGGAGCAGATATGGGTAGACTGTGCAGTCGAGCCTATGTAACACGCACGAGGACTCTTCCGGCAGGCAAGTAGTTAATGGTGCTTTTATATTTGTCTACACGCCGGGTTAAACATACATTTTGGCAAGTTTTTGAGCATTATGGAGCTCTTCGTATCAGATTTAAAACAATGGAGATTGAAAACACTTTGGGGTGAACTGATACGGTCCGTACGTATTTAGATGTAATGATGATGATGACGATTTCACAGATGTTTGAGATCCCCTACGGCAATAGCAAAGTAATTGAAAGGTTTTCCACAAGTGTAGCACTTACCATACCCGCTGACCTTTGGCAGAACTTCTAGTTACCAAATCAACTGGGACAAGCGGCGTAGGCCTGCAATCCTAGAAATTCGAAGGTTTACGGTTGGTGCTTTCCGTTATTTACGAGTCTGCGTTCCAAGTTGGTGTTACTGTGGTGGTTTAGTGTAAAATGGGGCATCAGCCACCGACATCTCTTCGGTTAATTTAGGGACGCCACAAAATGTGCAATGTTCCTTACAATAGTTGTTTATCTTCTTGGAAAAAGAGAATGCCATGTGGTGTTGCCACAAGGCATCCAACCCACTACGTGATTTTGAAGCAAACACGAGCAGGCCGTGAAACTAAATTAAGCTTCTTATCATTTCTTTTATAATACCACAACCAGCACCAACCGACTTCCGAGTCACTCCTGTCAGCGATACAAAGATAACATTGGCATGGAAACGTCCCAGGACGATGGCCGGCGTGAACAACTTCTTTGCTACAACAAACGGAGCCAGCCCAAAAGAATGCAGCGTCGCCTCTAATTTGCGTGGGTGCACGATCAGCCGACTCACTCCATTGACCGATTACGAGGTGTCACTGTGGGCGTGCAATGTGAAGACGAATACTACTTTGCGAACATGCAGTACCGCGGTAACGAAGCAAACGAAAACTCTTCATTCAGGTATGCAATAACGTGATTTGCAAATTCTGTTTCGTACTGAGAGATGTGCTTTCTATTTTATGCACGCCGTTTTACAAGAAATCAAATGTCGTTTTCCAGGAAACTGCAAGTACAATTAGATTCGATGAAAATCACCTATATTTGTAGCTCAAACCGAAAATTGCAACTAGAATTTAATATTTCTGAAGAGCAGTTTATCGATATTTAAATTGTTTAGTTTTCCGTATAAAGATTTGCTATGAATAGCACAGCTGAATAAATCTATAAACCGAGTTCCATTTTATTAAACGTTGTGAAACGTTCTGCATATTCGGTGAGCTGTCGTATTGCCAAGGGCATTGAGAGTATTCGTCATAAGACACACTGCAAATAAAACCAATAAACGTTGTCAAAATACCACACAGAATACTAATTTGGCAATCTATGTGCATTCCAACAGGTTTACCTGGCTTAAGGGTAAATGAGTTTACCGATTCGTCGATATTGTTGACGTGGACTGAAATTCCAGGAACCCCAGCCCTAAACAACCCATTTTACACAATTGCAAAAAGCGACCCGCAACCATGCAGATATTACGAAATGCCCCAAACAGCCAACGAGTGCACCATTAACGGCCTCGCGGCATACACCGACTACGAGGTCTCGCTGAAGTTGTGTGACCAGCCTTCACTCGGAATCAACACCATCTGTACTTCTGCCTCAAAACTAACCACGAGGACACGCCCGGAACGTATGTTTTAACGCGATTCTAACCTCAATAATGTCCCACATCTAAGAACAGTTTGTCTGTTTTTATTTGCAATCATTTCTCCATATAGTCTCATTTCACCAGGCAGTATTTTACTGTATGTCAGTCATATTGCTATCTCGAAGGCGCAATTATGCCCAATTGGATAGTGGTACATTGTACTTTCTAAGCTAAGGAATCGCTCGATAGAAATGAAACAACTATGGGAAGTGAACGAGAGATACGTTTGTGTGAGGTTCAAATGTCAATGCCCACCACCAGCTTCAACTCTTGAAGAGGTGACGATAAAACCTATTGCTACCATCGATGTACAATTGTAAATCAAAAATATAACTTCTTAAAGAATATTCTTTATTTGAACGTCGTTGTCTTTGATGGCATCTGGCACCCAACCCCGTGGAGTAAATAGAAGCAAATATAAGTTAATAGCAAAAATGTATCGAACTGACGTTTCATCTATTTAATCATGCAACTAGCTCCACGCGACGTCCAAGCCAGGCCTGTTAACGATAGTCAAATACAACTGACATGGACAGCCCCAACTCAGATGAATGGCATTAGACGCTTCTTTGCATCTACAAACGGATTCAATCCTCAAAAATGCGAGGTTTATTCGGATGCCAGAGCCTGCACCTTAAAAGGCCTGACAGCCTACACGGGCTACAAGGTATCGCTGCAGGCGTGTGACGGAGCAGAGGCCGATATGGGTAGACTGTGCAGTCGAGCCTATGTAACACGCACGAGGACCCTTCCGGCAGGCAAGTGGTTAATGGTGCTTTTATATTTGTATACACGCCTGTTTACGTTTTTGAGCATTATTAAACTCTTCGTATCAGATTTGAAGCCAATTACTTTGGGATGAATTGGTACTGCCCGCAAGTATTTGGATGTGATGATGAAAGCGATTGAATTAAAGTTCTTTTTTAATTTGGTAGAGTTGCTTTCAGATCCCCTTCGGTAGTGACAAAGAAATTAAAAGGTTATCCAAAGGTGTAGCGTTTACAATCCCCGCTGACCTTTGGCAGGACTTCTAGGTGACCAAATAAACTGGGACAAGGTGTGTACGCCTGTAATTATAGCAATTCGGAGAATTACCGTTGGTACTTTCTGTAATTTAACGAGTTTGAGTTTCAAGGAGGTGCCACTGTATGTATTAAGTGTTTAATGGTGCATCAGAACCCAACATCTGTTCGGTGAATCTGAGGGCGCCGCGACATGTGCAATGTTCCCGACAATCGTCGTTTATCTTCAGGGAGGAAAATGCCACGTGTAAACTTGATAATAACTATTGCCAACAGGTGATTCGGATCTGATTTCGAAAGGCCATTCGTTAGGGATGATATTTCAAATAGATTGAAATTCGAAATGATTCGCTAATATATGTCAAACGCATAATATGTGAAGGAAGGTCTTCACAAAGAAAAGGAATCGCCTTTGCAAGTATGCCAAAACTTGCTCCAAGATACCTCCGCGTCATTCCAGAGAGCGATACGCAGCCCACAAGGTGTTGCATAAAATGGTAATCGCTGGGTGGGAAAGGTTGGATGGAAACGTTGTTAGGGGGACGGTTATGAGGTGTGAAGGTATTATGGTCGATTCTTCGTTGGGTATTTTTCGTGAAGCCGTTGTAGTGTCCTGCAGACGATTTGTGTATCGCAACGTAAACAGCTTCATGTATATCGTTGTTTCGATACTTAATAGTAAATTCAAGGTGAATTCAGATACCATTATTATTATTAAAGAATCCACGGAAATTTCAAGTGTGTATCCGCATAAGTGGGAATCGTGAAATCATTTAAAAATTAATTAAATTCTCTGGAATTACTTTCCAAAATATTATGACCGAGTCATATTTGTAAAATGAACCATGTTTTACAATCTTGTAAATGTGTTAGCTCGCAGTGAAAACAACACTGTAATTAATTTTATTATATCACTAGCCCCTACAAACTTACGTTATCATTTACTTGACTACAAGCCAAAACGCATGTTTTGCGTATGACCGAAAATTAAATTGTGAGTAATGTTAGACTCCGTTTTATTTGAAGGTTGAGTTATCTAAAAGTTCCATCAGTTTACCTGGACTGTGCCATAATTACTATTTGTCTCTTCCTGCACAATATTTGTTTATTTCATCTGGGTCATGGTGGTTTTATATATAACTGATACTTATTGTTGCGAAGTTTTGGAAACTCTGTTAGAACACATCCGTTGTATTTCATGTTAAACCGCTTGATTGTGTATCCATGGACTTTTTCTTCTTTTCAGAATGACCAATCACCTCAGGAAGGTGGATTACATCCTGCGACCGCCTTCCTCAAAAATATCCAACTTCTAACAAACCATCCCCTCTCAGATAAATCAATGACCTTCATAGAACAATGCACCTCTGGATTTTCTCGTTTCCACATCCCTCAACAAGATTTTTCACTTTCAATACACTTTTATAAAACATAGTTTCTTTCAGATAACTTTCAATTGAATACAACAACTCCTCCAAGTATTCTTCTAACCTTATAAATTTAAGCACCTGAGAAAATCGTTTTGTGTTTGAGAACTAAATGTCAACATATGGAGAGTAAACTGGTCTGTTTAATAAACCGTTAAATACCACTCTCCATATATAACCCAACGGTTATGGAGGCAGGTCGTGGGCCACAAGGTCGGTAAGACTGACAGAATAAAGGCATGTTTGGATCAGAACAGGAAGTAAGGACGTTTTTCGGAGAACAATAAACAATTTGGTTGAGTAAAAGGCGGATTGTTCCAGAAATCGGGCTTCCAATGCTTGCGGGCCATTTCCGTTGCATACCTAAAGATGTCGCAGAAACACGTACAAGCATGAGTAAACGCTCGGAAAATCCAAGCAGTATATCATTATGTAAATCGAGAATTATATTATTTTTGTTTAATTATGTGTATAGATATATTCAGTGTATTTTTCCAAAAAAAATTTTATTCTCCAACCGAAGCCAACACGTAAGAGTCGGAAATGAAGCCTCATCCGTTTTGCCAAATAATTGCTGTGAACTACAAGGCGAAGTGTTATCTCAATTCCTTTTTAACTATAACACGTCTTGCATTCGGTCCCCTAACGACGTGACACTAATAAATACGCGGAAGACTTTACTTTATGCCACGCCTTCAGGACGGGTGGTTGTTATTCTCAACAGCTCGGGCAGGCAGTCACTGAGGAACTCGAGTTGTCTTCGGAGAATGGTCTTCTGTTGAATGTATCACAATGCATCTCTATTAAATTTCCCCTAAAAGCCCTCCAGAAATTTCTTCGCTCCACTCAAACTCGAAATTCCTCGAAGTTATTTTAAACAGTAAGTTATCATGAAGTGATCATGTGGATGCCGTCTTCGGTACATTTCGTCGCCTCTGTTTCTTAGTTCGCCGGTTCAGTAGACTTTGTTAAAGCTCAAGCCGCATAAAAAACCTATGTCCATGCCTGTATAATTCCCATTATTGTAAATTGTTCAGCAGTAAATTTCTCCAGCTTTTCATGTACAAACCCTTCGTGGGCTTTGAATATAGGCGCGTATTCTACTGGCCTGCTATGCTTTTCATTCAAGGGATCATTGTTCAACGTCACTTCA
>JAPUBX010002477.1:0-14631 GCA_028672205.1 Proteocephalus fallax
AAACAAGTTAAGTTACAAGGTGTAAAAGCTATTCATGCAGCCAGTGGCGTGCGTTACAGAGCCCTCCCTCCACAAAGCCACTGTCCTCAGTGACTGGAAGAAGACAGTTCAATGGTGTGGGATATTGGGATATCGTCACTAGGGATGAGGGTGGGTTGGTCGGGGGGTTGTGGTGTGAGTCCCGCCTTCAACCGATTGAAGTGGACTTGGAGTGTTGCTGGGTTATCGTCCGAGCGGATACGGTACACGTTGTTAAGGAGGATCTGAACGACCGAAAAGGGGCCACTCCATGGGTCGTGGTATTTGCTGGATATGCCTCGGGGAGGGTTTGGGCTGCTAAGCCACACGGTATCCCCAGGCTGGAATGGAGAGCACTGGCCTTGGCGGTCATATGACCGCGATTAGATGACTTGGGCGTGTCGTAGATGTGTGCGGGCTAAGCGCAGGCATTCCTGCTGGATTTCGATCAGCCGGGAGACGTACGATGGGGGGGGAGGGGTACTCGGGTTGTGTAAGTGGTAGGTTGGCATCAAGTGGGAGCTGTAGTTCTCGGCCGCAGGTCATCATAGCGGGGGTGAACTCAGTTGATTGATGAAACGTGCTCCGATACGCCAGGAGGCAGTGAGGCATGAGGGTGTACCACAGGTCGTTATTCAAGGTGTCAATGAAAACACGCAGGAGTGACAGTAGGGATTTGTTGGTCCTTTCCGTCTGGCCTTTACCTTGCGGGTGGTATTGCGTTGTCCTGGATTTGATGATGCCGAGTTTGTTACACAGGTCGTGGACCAGGTTGCTTTCGAAGTTGGACCCTTGGTCAGAGTGGATACAGTCTGAAACGCCAAACCATGTAACCCACGCGCGTACGATAGCGTCGGCGACGAAGGATGCTGTCTGGTCAGGGAGGGGCTCGGGTTCGGCCCATTTAGAAAAGAAATCATGCATCACGAGCAGGTACCGGTTACCAGTCCGGGATTAAGGGAAGTGGCCGGCGATATCCACTCCGAGCCGCTGGTTGGGATAGCCTGAAGCGATGGGTTTGAGAGGTGCACGAAGGTTGTGGTTGGGGTGTTTGATGCGTCTTCAGGTGTCACAGTCCTGGCATACCAGGCCAATCTCCTGTCGAAGGTTGGGACACCAGAAGCGATCTCTCGCGGCCTTGTTCAATTTGCCCTGACCAACATGGCCCAGCTGGTGGTGGAATTTCCGCACGATATTGCGTGCATAGGCTGGAGGGAGCACCAGGTTAACCGGGAAATTAGGGTCGTACTGGAAGAAGAGGACTCGGTCCCTCGCCGATAGATTATGCCAGAACGACCACAAGGTTTGGGATGCATGGCTTTCTCTCGCCATTTGTTTCTTTGTCGGCTTAGTGGAACCGTCGGCTATTCTGTTGTAAATAAAGCCGATGTCGGGGTCGTTGGATTGTAAATCAGCCTAATTGATTGCGGAGGACGATACCGTTAAAGTGTTGACATCTACGTCGGTACAGACGGGGCAGCTGTGGGGTTTGCGCATCGGAATTTGCGAGAGGGCATCGGCGTTGAGATGCTGTTTTCCGGGTCGGTGGACTACTGTAAACTCAAAGTCGGTTAACATTTCCTGCCAGCGGGCTACTTGTCCTTCAAGTTCCCGGAAACTTTGAAGGCATTGCAGCGCCGAGTGGTCTATCCGAATGATAAAGGGTTTTCCTTTTAGGAAGGCGGCAAACCTTTTCGTGAAGAAGACCAGTGCCAACATCTCGCGGCGGGTAGCACTGTAGTTCCGTTCAGCCTTGTCGAGGGTGCGGCTTCCATATTAGATGACGCGTTCCTTGCCATCGTCGCCGGTATGTGCAAGGAGACCGCCAATTGCATGGCTACTGGCGTCCGTGTCTAGCATAAACCTAGGGCCTTCACGGGTAAGTACGGGAAAGCTGAGGACTGGAGCAGCGGTGAGTGCCTCTTTGAGATAGGAAAAAGCGCGGTCGCAGTCGGGGGTCCAACGAAACGGGCGGGACTTCTCGGTCAGTCGTGTTAGTGGGAAGGCAAGGCGTGCGTAGTCGACATCTCTGCGAACAAATACAGTCTCAGTCCGTTGTCTTCGTGTGCCACGGGAATTTGGTGATAGGCGCCTTTCAGGTCGAGGGTTGTGAAATTCGTCGAAGAAAGGCAACGCAATCTTGGATATAGGGAATTGGATAACTGTCGGTTTCACTTACCGAGTTATAGGCCCGGAAACCCTCACTGAGTCTCCACTCTCATTGAGTCCTTTTCGTGACCATGTGCAAAGGAGAGGTCCAACTGCTGCAGGACAGTCTTACTATGACTAGAGCAAGCATCTTATCTATTTCGTTGTCGACGATTTTGCCGCTATTACTTCCTGGCGGTGGCGTAGATCGACAATGCCGTGCGGTAGGTTCGAAATTGGTGTGATACCAACATAAACCGTTGTCCGCATCTTTTAAAGAAGGGAGATTTCCTCTATGGAATGGCGACGAATTTGCCAGGGGGCTGCTTTGGCGGCAGCGACCGTGGAATTCAGCACGTAGCTTGGTTTCCATTTGGCGTACTAACCGTTGCATTTCTTCGCTCCAATCTAGGTTTTTGAGGACCGTCGTCGTTTTACTAGACTGTCTTGAAACCGAGACTACAAACCGTTGTTGGGCTTCAGTTGCGGCTACTCTGTCGGCCATTTGGGCCAACTGAGGTAGAGGGCAATCTTCGGCAAGCGTGATCACGGCCCAGATAGCAGACGTTAGAATTTTGTTAAAGAAAGCCTTGATGAAGCGATAATTGAGGCTAATGTCTATGCTTAGAGGTGATGCAGTAAAGCAGGCGGTTTAGGATCGCCCATCTCCACGCAAATTCTCCACCTGTGTGCTCGATTTTGTCTTAGTATCAAGGTTCACTCTCTTTCCCAGGTCTTCGTAAATGGACAACCAAATGTAGTGTCCACGCAACTACGATGAAGAATTCGTAATCCTTTTAGGACAGAGCCGATGCCCGATGCCCCGATTCACTCTCCACGACTGCGCCCTCCCGACCCCGTGACTTTCTGCCCATCCCCGACGACTGTATTCCCTCTGTTCCCTGCAGCGTCTTCGTATTCTTACATACCAAATAACCTAAAATATATAAACTTTTATAGCCAGACTTTTTATATTAATTAACTAATTCACGCGGCAGATTATAAATTGAATCACACACTTAAGTACAAATAAATTGTAAAATAACATCTTAAATTTATATTTATCTTATATGTTTGCGGATGACAAAAATGTACACTTCTAGACGTTTTCCATGTCTGGCGTTGAAAAAGTTACTGCCAGAGGTTATCTTTTATACACATTTGTTGATGAATTTAAACTACCTAACGCAGGAGAGATAAAAATGAAGGTTATTGACATTGATTAGGTTATTCAGATCGACGGGGTGTAGATTCCTCATGCACCTTTCATAATTTATAATTTGTGTCATCTGACAATATTATTATTATTATTATTATTATTATTATCTAATAGTAGTGACTGACAATAAACACGAAAATAACTCAGTTTGTTACGATTTAATAGCTTAATCAACCACAATTAGTTTTTCCACGATTTAAATTTACCTAAAATTTTCCCCTCACGGGAATTGTAGATACTAAAAGCAGTTTGTGGTCGCCAATACATTTCAGATGCCTTCATTAAAAATTGTAGAACCCAACGAAGCAGTACATTTTTTTACAAAAGGAGCCTAGCATCAAATTTAAAATCCATTTCAGCAAAACCATATTTAGAACGTTCGTACGCGGCCCACTTGTCCGAAACAGGGCTACACCTTTCAAAAATTTACCCAAAGGAAAGGTGACAAAACGAGATTGAACGCATTCAAATCCCACTTTAGATAAATGGATTCAGTTTTATGTATAACGCGCTAAAAAGGTATCCTGGTGGTGCTAGGTTATGAACTAGGTTATCCAATCGGATGGCCTTTGCACTGATAAAATTTATGAATATAACGGTATTAACAAGGTATTTACAAGGTGCAAGGGGTGCTTCAAGACTGGGCCGCGTGGCGCAAAGGTCCCAATATGTTCCCTCGAGCCACGAAAACCTAACGAGTTCGTGGAGTTGGACATAACAGGCCGATAACTGACCCGGACGGAACGAGATGGTACATAGTTACCATACTGGACCTGTTCACGAAATGGGTCCAGGCCATACTACGGTCGATATTAGTGGAGCTGAGCTAGCCCGGATACTGTGGGACAATTGGTTCTATCGCCACGGGCCGTCAAAGCAGTTACACAACGACCAGCGGGCCAACTTGAATGCTCCCGAGGTGAAGGACCTCTGCAAACGGTTTGGAGTCCGACATACACGAACCAACCCTTACCACTCCGAAGGAAACGGTGGAGTAGAACGATTTCACAGGACGATTAAAGACGGCATGCTCAAGATCTGTGCGGGCATTACCGAAGACTCGACGGACAAGCTGGCTTACCGAACCACCCGCCACAGTATCACCCAACACTGTCCGTTTGAGGTTCACCTGGTTCGCAAGCCGTGGCTGGGTATCGATAGGGGAATCCAGAGGAGAGAAAAAAGGACACCGGCGTCCAGACCAAGGTTGGTTCTTGAGGCTCAGGATGACGCTAAACGGAACATACAAGTTCGCGCACGGAAACTCAGGGCGAGCAGCGAGAGGAGACGCATGCCGAAGGATCTTCACCCAAACCACCGGGTGCTGATAATAATAATAAGAATAATTTTAGTTGCTTTATTGAGGTCACGAGGACCAATACTTAAACAAGACAGTATAAAAAGTACAAGATATGAAAATTGTCTTCTATTTCCTGCTTCACATGCTCCAGCGAAACTAAAAATCAGGACAAATAAGGAATACACGAATTGCGATATGCCGCCGTTCTTGTGGGTATTGGACGGTATAGCTAACGCATTGGTCGGAGAGATTTACACTTAGATAAACTTGAAAAGAGGGGGTTGGGAGGGGTTATTTAAAATACGAAGAATAGGCTGGTCACTACGAAGGGTTAAAAGTCAGAACATTTAATGCCGGTGAAAATAACTGGGGAACAATATACAATTAGGAAAATTATCCAGGCATGGACAAAGGTTTATATACGGCTAGAGCTTAAACCAAGTCTCGCGCAAGGGGACCGAAGCTATATGACCCGTGGATTGGTCCAGTAAAGGTCGTTGTCACCCCCAGGCCGGTAACCGTTAGGGTCTGGATGGGAGACGGCACCTGTCAGACCCTACACCGGAACGAAGTCACGTATTTCATGGGGGGCACGAGGATGGAAAACGGAAAATAACCCGCTCACGACGACTTGTGGACTTCGTAGACGGAGCGTGTTGGGGCGACACAAGCACCAAGAGAGCAAACGGTTAAGAATAGATATTGAGAGTGGGGGTGGGAAGCACTAGCGGCTCTAAAACCGATCAACCCCCCGCTGCAAAGACGACGACTCCGAGCCGAGTGATAAGCCCGGCAATCAGATTTAAGCCAAAACATATCCCTCGTGAGCCCACACCCATAAGTCCCTCTGATGTTTGGCCAATATCTCGGAACCGGTGACCCCTGAGGAACGCAAAGTAGGGTTACAAAACCCACTGCGAACCCCTACCAAACAAGACCGTTTATCATTTCGCATGTCCTGATATTTACACAACCTCTCACCTTCAGGCGCCTACCCCAACAGACTCAACGGAGGAGTCTAGGCCGCCCGGAGTCGATTCGAATACGATCCATCATCGCATTTCTGCCGATAAGCCTTGTATCTTTTACAGTGGTCTGAAGTAAATTTTGAGTCATACTTCCAGACACTAGATTTGTGGTGCTTCGAACCTGAATCTAAATGTGCGAGCTTGACGGACAGTAGTTGTAGTAGTATAATTATTAATATTGGCTGATTGCAATAATAATACCAATCCTGACGTTACAACAAACCAAAATGAAACCAGAAGTGGAGATTGTACATTGGAGGTGTAGAATGCGTTAAGAGAAATAAACGGAATAACAACAAGGCAAATTCGCAAGAAAGGCTAATTAAACCCTCGAAGTATACAAACTTTGTCAACGTGTAATGGGAGCCACTGAAAGGCCTTATCCATAACCGTTACTCCCAGCTGTCACAAAGGTCTATTCCGTAGAAGATCGCGATTGCTGTAGAAAAGTCAAGACGGTTATTTTGCAGTTTTAGTTCACTTATTCCACACCACTTCTTCCATGTATATATAGAAGGTCTAACACCCACCCGAAACGCGAGTCTTCGACAGGACTGAAGGCAATACTTGTAAAACCACCACCTGCTTTCGTGGATGGAACACTTCCGGGCACGTCCAATACGAATCGATACCCACTAATGCCGACGTACCAAGATACGTAATGTTAATCCTAATCATAATCATCGTAGAGGCCCGTCTGGCAAATTATTGGTCCCAGATGATGTGGCCCAACCCCAACAAGAAAAATTGTTTTTCAGGGGCAACACTGAATCGGTGAAACACGAACTAAAAGATATGGCATTATTAATCATATTACTTTTTATGCCGAAATGTATGGTTCTTGTGACATTAATAAAAAGTTTACTATCATAATAATAATCATTATTGTTATCATTATAAAGCCATAACATGCATCATCCGTATACGCCCTCCGCAATCTGCTTGTCCATTTTCCCAGTTTTTCATTTAGTTCCGGAAATTGAGTTGATCATATGCGGATGAATTCTCTAGATTTATCAAAGTTGCAGGTTAAATAAATATGGAATCATGGGTTATAATGGTCTGAAAGGCAAAAGAAAATGACTTGGTTTCGAGAAGCAGTTTTTTTATCGCAATTTAAGTGCGTTATCGGGACCAATCGAGACAATATTGCATTGCCGTCTGTTTTTGTTAGATTTGCGTAAAATGCGAATAATCACCCATACTTATAACCACCAAAGGCTTTGTTCAAAGGCAAAAGGGATCCGTGCGATGAAAAAACCGCCGTTCAGGCCGTTGGAACCTGGTATGCATCTCCACCGCCCAATACCCCTGGTGATACAAGACACGCAATCAGTATAGTTACCAACTGATTCAATACCAGGCAGTCGTCTATTTGAGTAGAAAAGAGTGATTAAGCCGTGGCCATTATAAGAAAAATCAGCTATCATTGCCATAATTTTAATTGTGCGTTTATATTAGGCCTGAATAAATAATATGATTTACTTGAAACGAAATGGTATTAAACAATTAGTAAAATGGCGAAAAGGCCAAAATACAATTGCCCTTTTTAGGATATGACAAATGCGAATTTCTAGATCTGTAGATGGCAAGAGAAAAACGGCGGTCGGTCGGTCGAATATTGCGATTCCTAGAATGACATTCCAGCTCACGGACCAATCACCAACGACAAGGCAACACTTCCTGTGCGACGTGTTAAAGCGCCTCCACGGCAAATAAGCCACATTAAAACATGTTGGGTGACGTCCGGATACCAATAATAACTGAAATATCAAATAAACCAAACTGGTCACAAATATGTGTGTTAACAGTTTTGCGAAATCACCGTTAATGTTAGCTAACCGCTAAGAGGTGTGGTTGGGAATTTGCATTTATTTGGCTCGGGAGCAGTGCCAGAACAAAGTCACAAAGGTGTTCACCGAGACTGTTGCAGTGATGTATTGGGGAATCATTTGCCCCCCCGCGTCTGTCAAAGTTGAGACCCACGAATATCCTCTACATTGACGTCATTGAGGTAGAATTTCAACTTGGGCGTTGTTCACATTGGTCTCAGACGTGCAACTTTCGGTATTCCCCCAAAAGAGCATCAAAGGCGGATGCAGATTGCTTCACGAAGTGTCGGGTGACGCACCTCGACGTGCGCAAGGAGGATCGGCATGAGTTGCATCATGAGGCATTGTATTTCCTTAAAACGAAAACAGCCAATTACATTCATACACTAGTTTAAGGCCGCAAAAAGAACTCAAAATTTGGTTGGTTTTCGAAACTTGATTTTCTCGGTTCCCATCGAATCAGCGTTAATGTATTGTTTTTAAAAATTTAATTATTTGAGGAATTCGGGAAATTTTAACTAATTAAAACAGCCGACGATTGTCGAATTAAGGGCGGCTTCGAAAGCAGTGTGGAATTACAAATGAAGCAAACTTTTAAATTGTCCTAAACGAAAATTAATTATGCGATAGACTATCACGGACTGCAGACAAGGACAAATCGTCTTGGCGCCAGCAATCACCCCGCCCCCTCAACCCCAAGTCACCCATCCCTAACGAAAACCGAAAACATTCTGAAACTGGCAAAGGGTGCTAGGGCGCAACCTGTGGGCCCAACAATTTGCGCGGCAACCTCCTTTAACCCTCCTTGTGATAAGGCACAAATGTCACGCTTCAAAGAAATCTCGCCTCTCCGTGGCAACTCCCAGCAATACTCACTCACTCCAAGTAAAGTCGGTTTGTCGGTGTTGGCATATTTCTTTAAGGTCAAATTAATGAAGTTCACTGTGTTTCGGAGGTTATGTATAATTTACCTGCCCTATAAAGTCCACAAGGACACAAATGTAGCACAAATTAAACATTTTAACTAATAAAACAAATGATGGAAGCAGGTTGGATGGCAGGTTGGATAGTGACGGCCACTCGTATAAACATGAATACTTCATCGCGTCTAGGTCTTCTGTCATCTTATTTTCTGTTATTCACATATTCATTAATTTCTAGAAATTTAGTCGGACATCCCCAGAGGAATTCTGTATCCGACTAAAAATTGCCGGACAATAAGCTTAAACAAATAAAAAAATAATAGACTGTAGGTTAACTGTAAGGCAACTTAAAGCCCCAAATTCGTCAAACTCAAACAGGCGACCATCCAAATGAAATGACATATAGAGGATTGCCCACATTACTTACACAAGACAGCAGTAATTCATCTAATCGTTTAGCATGTTAGAAACGGATAGAAAATTAGCATCGATTGATTATAATGTGAACATGGATGGCGTATGGTTCATAATATGTTATTTTGTCTCTTATTTGATAATTACTTGAGACAATCAAGCAGGATTTTCCTGTCTTGTTACCGCGCTTTAGTAATAAAATTATTATTTTGTGGAATTAGCGCCATTATTTTTATATATTTATGCCCCATTTTCGCTGTCTCTTACGACCCGTAGTGGAGCAATTAATGGCTGAATTGCCGTAACTAATTCGATGGACTAAACTGAAGGACAGGACGACGAACCAAAAGACAGGAATTCACTGAAGCTGTTTCGTGTGCACACAGCGTAAACGCACACACGTCATATTGATCCAACAATTCAACAGCACGCGGCCGTCTATTTTATCAGAAAAGCCATTACCATTGCAAGATAAATTCTAAAACCGGTGAAATCCCAATTGCCTGGTGTCTTCAGAGAATTGCGAATATCTCTAGATATGTCAAGCAATGCCAGTTATAGGTTGCTAGTCAAAACCTCCAGGTCCAATAATGAAACTCCTACAATCCCAGTGAATTGGATCGAACAATAAGTACCGGAAAGTGCGGACCTTCCGGACCATTTTTCGGTAGGTGCACAGCGTTTTTATGGTGGTACTAAATTGGACCCCTAAATGTGATAATTTGACAGAAATGTGCAAGCAAGGGAAAGGAATTAGCAAGGATCACTGGACAAGAGGTTACAAGTCAAAACGTCCTTTCGATTCGTCTGGTCGAGCCATCAAATTGTCAGAAGGAATCTGCGATTTATAATAAGTAAAAACAATATGGAAATGCTATCGTTTTACACATTCATATCAACAGACATAAACAGGCGATGCCAATTCACCCGACGACAATGATTAACGCGTATGTACAACCATGATTTTCCTATAAGCGCATAAAATAGAAAAAACCGACATTTCAGCAACACTAGCTGGGTCCACGCTCTGTTTTCTTATATTTCCCGCGAGAGGCTCATAAATTAATGTCGAAAGAGCTATCTACGCCGATTGGCACACCAGTTTGCCGATCCTTTTGGACGTTGGCACCAGTGCATAAATGCCAGGGCGCCCATTTGAAGCCACCGAAGCAACTGTTTTCGTAATCGCCATCGCCGAATTCCTGTAACCCTAAAAATGGGTGGGTGGTGGTGGTGGTGAGAGAGATGTGATTGGATTTGGTTTGGTTGTCAGAGCGACATCACGTAAACGCATCGAGGAAGTTTTAATATTCTTGATCGCGGGACCTATATTCTCTTGAGGTAATAACTGTTTAAATTCAAATGTCAAGGAAAATTCCGTGCGCAAAATCCGAGGTGCACAAACACTAAAATGGGGTTCAACGAAACCATCGCGAAGAGTTAGAATTCGCGATCAAGCGCACGAGTAAAGTTCTTGGGACAAGAAGTGAACATTTATATTCACCAATACTTTAATACTAACCTCCCAATTTTAATAATATAATGAGACGTCGCAACATGGAATTGGCTTCTTGTATTTATTTAATATTCACACGTTACACATACTGAACAATTTGTATGAAATAGGATGCCCATTTGTTTTAATCTTCGAATTCCTCCGTACTGTCGAGCATTTTGAGACACCTTGAAGATTTGATGACAATGAAGATTGGAGGTATAAAGAGGAATATCATAAGGCCGAGGGCAACAGAATTGCCAACTGTCGGCGTTGGCAACAACAGCGCATACTGAATGCAGGAGAAGGCACCCGCTAACGCCCCGACGATGCCATACAGAGTTCCGAATTGCGAAATCGGGAACGCGGCGATAATCGATGACGAAACGGTACTGAATAGAAAACCGCGCATCAGTACGAGGAAGACGAAGTTCACGTAGTACACCGGCTCGCTGGGCACAAATACGAGACAGCTGACTATTGTCGAAAATGTCGCCATAATGAGCATAGAAAAACCCATGGGCCGAAGTTTCATCCAGAGAAGGGCTTGATCGGCTTCAGGGGACCGTTGCAAGGCGAGAATATGAGAGATTTTTGGCTTGAAGACGGCACGCAGCCTATCGATAACTGAACCACAGAGTAAACCTGCAAGTATACCACCGACAAGGGTGAAGGAAAGCGTCTGTCCTATTCGATCGGTGGTGCTCTTGTCGTTGAAGTGGGCATTTGCTGCGGGTGTGATTTCGGCCAAAAAGAAGGTGAACCGAAGCAGAGCAACAGAGAAGAACATTATGCAAAGTACAAAGGGGATAGATTTGAGAGACGCATAACAGGAAGGAAATAGATCAGACAAAATATTATCAGCCTTTTTGTCTTCTGTCAGTTCAGTATCACTTCCGGAGTCGCTGTCCTTAAGGCCACTTCCCTTAAAAAACAGATCAATGCAATTTTTTTAAAATCTGTCAGTCAGATGACTCATATTAAAGGAACAACAAATGACATATCCAGTTTTTGGATTTAAACTTATCTTACACGTTTAAAATAAAACAACTTACCTCCGTAAACGAATGTAAACTTAATTTGCCATCTTCTTTGTTGTTTTCGCCTACTTCGAATACCAAGTCATTGTTTCCTGTCGATGATTTATAGTCGGGTCTTTGTGCCGCCATATCAGGAAGCCAGGCAGTTAAAATGAAACAACCACTGAAAAGACCGCACGCGAGACCACAACATCCCAAGGTGAGGAAAGTCGTCTTTAATGAAATTCCGGCAAAGTATGTCAATTGAACGATGGCGAAAAGTGAGGAAGAGGCATCGTAGGAACCAGTGACAAATGCCAGTACGAGGACGGCAGTTTCGGTAAAGAATTGATTAACACTAAATGTGCACACCATCATGCCCATCCCACCGACAGCTGCCAATGTCCCACCAACGAAAATCAATAATGATGTGGCAGGAGTCACGAAGGCGAACGCAATCATTCCTATGAAATAGACGATCGTTGATCCAATTTTCACAACACGGAGCCCAATTCGATCGATTAGAATTCCAATAACAGCCAGCATGATCATCATAACAACACTATATGTCGCGAAGGCGTTTGCATACATCGCTATCTGTTCCGGGCAACCGCTGTGGCTCGTTGTGTCTGCGCATCAGTCTGCAAATATCAATTCGCGTTGGAGGACTGGGAAAAGAGCAGTCATGCCGTACATAGTTCCACCAAAAAATAACATTTCGGCAACACCGAAAAGGACGGCGAGAAACCGCCTCAAATTAAACGGCATACAATTATCAAGCTTAATACCTAAAGGCGTAATAAATTTTATTAATCAATAAGTAATAATATTAAATACTTTATTATGTGGCAATAGTGTGGATAAAATAGAACACTTAAAATACAAATAAATCGCTTAGTAATACCAATTATCCATATTTATGAAATATTTGAAAAAGAAAAATGCTCACAGCAGGTAATCATGTTGTAATGTCCCAGTGGGAATGAGATCTAGGAAAATTGGATTAGTTAATAGCAACCTGTATTCCGCTAGAGGGTTTCCCAAAACGTCAGTCAACTCCATGAATAAGGCGACTTAAATTGGCGAGGGACCTTTACTTAGGAAGGAAGATTGGTAGAAAGTACACGTGTAAGTGCACTTACGAAAGAGGATTTAATATGGAAAGCGATAGACGAAGAAGTTGGAACACAATAGGAGATTTGGGCGAAAATGGGACAGGTCCTTATAACGGGTAACTACCCAACTGGTCCATAGTGTGGGAGAAGGGAGGATGTCGCTGTAGGTCCTACGGTGTAGGATGTGTGGAGGAGGTTGAGCGGCTGCGGTTGCCGGTTGCGGAGGGTTGGGAGAGCGAAAGGCATCCTGTATGACGGGAGAAAGTGAGTTGGCTCACTTTGAGCGAACCAGAGGGTCGTAAACACCATCAGATCGAACTTCGTACCATAGAAAGATAGAAAGGCAATATGGCCGCCTCTTATCCTGTCATGTCGTGCGTTACAATGTCTGAAGTCGAATAATAATTTGTATGAGGTTACTTGATGATTCATGTTGTTCATTAATTTAAACAAGGTGACGCAGGCGAATTGACTTTGATTGTTCCACTTCGTTCAACTTTACCGATTAACTGGCAAATCAGTATTTGGTTTCAGTAATTTAAGTACGTTCATCGGCCTACTTTTCATCTAAATTAGTTAAATCGTAAACCCATACCGTTAAATAAACGTCTCGGCATTTATTAACGGTCGCCGTTTATACCAGTGTTCTGTAAAAGATCATGGAGGCCCATTTGTTTTCTTTACTGCGTGTTGAGTTTTTATTTCAGGTTCTGGAAACCCGACGTGGTCCGAGGCATAAATAGTGTAAAAGCCACATTTGGCTCCAGAATTAAGGGGAAATGATTACAGTGCCTAAAACCAATTAGTTTGCAAATTCAACGTCATGTTTGTTGGTTTTTAAACTCGTTACAGTCATTATTGAAGAAGGTCTCCTCAAATCACGTAACATCGAAGGATATCAGGTCACAACACCTCAGTGACCAACGTGACACCGCTGAACCTATGTACTTAACACATACGAATGAACCAAACTTTGAATGCAGATGCACAACAGTACCCGTTTGGTGTGAGAAATTTTGTGTTTCAGTCACCTCTTTCTTGTGTTGCTTGTTTTGAATATTCCTCATTACACTCCACAACTGCTAACCACTTCCATTCTTCATTGTGGGTTAAGATAACTGCGAGTAGAGAGGTTTGCGATATTTTAATTTGCAACATATGGATAGGTAACTGTTTATATTTTCCAACTTCCACACGAATGGAGCAGCATATGTTCCATAAACACATGAGCGTAGCATCGAAGTTAAAATTAAGTTTTGCAATACGCAATACAAAAAACAATTATTTATTTATAGACAGAAAATGCAACGAAGTTGAATTTGGCATTCGTTAATACTGCTTTATTAATGTAAAATAAATGACAAAGTCAGGCAGGAATCGTCGAGTTAAAATTAAACTTTATTAGTGAATGATAGATTTAAATAATTAAAAAAAGATTTACCAGAAGGTTAAACCTTTTGATTTGTGTAACGTCAGATAGTAAGAAAACAAAACTCTGCAAAACCAATCTGAAGACAGTATAATACGAAGGTGTATAAGCAATATTATATGTCATATTATGTACGAATGGGAACTTTTTATGCAAGCGTTAAATTTAGCATTAGCGCGGATTCGATTACCGCTGTAAACATCTCTCAGAACAAATTCGATCGCACTGAAAACACGAAATAGCGAGACAATGCAGACGTTATGAATTCGATTACTGAAGTCGAAATCAATCGGAATCGATTCAATCCCCGTTTATAACACCCCAAACAGAGAAGGAAAAGCACATCACGAAAGTCAAGCAATGAATTCAATCGCCGAATTCAATCTCCTCTGACACATTCAATCAAATAAATGAAAAACACCGAACAAAATACCTCAAGGTCAAATATAAGTTCTGAATTCAATAACCGAAGTCGACATCTCTCGGAACAAATTCAGTACCAGTATATATCACTCAAATAGGAATAAAATAAGCATGACGAAAGACAACCAATGAATTCAATAACCGCAAGCGTTATATCCTTGGAGTAATTAAGTCTCGGTCAATAAAACACAGAAGCCAAGTTCACAAAGCAAAACACACGTTATAAATGCAATTACCGAAGTTCACTTCTCTCCGAACCAATTCCGTT
>JAPUBX010002479.1:0-24420 GCA_028672205.1 Proteocephalus fallax
GCGGTCGCGTCAGCCGCACACTCCCGCTTCTAAAAAATATTGCCCGTTAATTTGCCGTCTGTTAACTTGCGTCCTCACCAGCCATCCTTACTGTATCTCTTCCCCTGTCGACGAAGAGTCTAAGGGGGGAGCCCTGTAGTGACCTTAAAGCCCCCTTTTGTTTTAAGACACACGAAACGATTTCCGCCCACGAACGCTCGATCGCCGACTTAACGTTATGCCTTTGTATTATTAAATCAAGAAAACAATCTCGATTATACTTTGGTTTGGGTTCTCTTTCATTATCCTTTTAAGACGCGTATGTAATAAAAAGCTTTAGTGGTTTTAAGTATCGACCAACTTTGAATCACGACATATCAACGAAGAGTTGTTGTTGATCAAATTGCTTCAAATTGTAAAGGAACCGCTTCAGGAATCATCAACAATATTTTCATTCGAGGCATCAAATGCAGCATCTTCCCCCTCCTCTTGAAGAAACGAAAAATTACTCTCGGTTGTGACTACAGTGCCAACCTTGAAAGGGACACATCCTTGTCTGGACCAATGATGTACTTTTCATCGCCATCTAAAGGGACGACAATGTCAAACACCTTCTTGACCTTTAAGCTGGTTCATCGTTTCATTAGAGATTATCCATGTTTGAATAAATTGGACAAAAACAAAAAAAACATCAGCGATTCTAATGCTTAAATGAAGTCTCATAAAGTAACCGTGTTGTGCATGTTGATTACCATTGCCAAGACGTGAATGATTTCATTTCACGAAATATTCCAGTTGATGACATCGACGGGGTTTTAAAGCAACACAACAATCGTATGAGTCGGAAAATCTCGCATATTCTTAAAAAAAGAATTTAAAAACCTTTAAACTGTACTTTGCTATACGAAAATAGCCATTCAGCAACTTACGGCGTTATCTTGTGAATATATCCGAGTCTTTTGTTTTCAATTGCTTATTTGAAAATGGATTAGACCACTAATCTGTTTGCTTGACGCCAATTTACGAAGTTGCAATTGTCTCTACGCCGAGAAACATATTTGTCCAAGAACAATCTCGCGTGTAACCATTGATCGGTTGAGTGGTCTCAGGGCATCGAAGCCTTCATCCCCGTTAAGGATCTCGCACTGCGGGACACCAGATTTTTTAATTTACAAATTTAAAACCGTCTTGCTTATTAAGAATGCTTCTGTAATATCTTCAATGCCATGTCGAATTTATACAGTTTTATGTTCTCTCTCAACATGTTGATTTTGTTTTATTCACCTTATCCATATGCTTTCTGTATATGTGCCCATTTATCGAATTTGCCGATTGATAGCGGTTACAATCATTTTTTTGCAGAACCAACTCAGATGTAAAACTGGAGAAGATAAAGTCTCTCAAGGCATCGACGTTGCTAGTTGTTGCTTGCGGCCTTTTCAGTATGTCGTCTAGAAAAAACACCGCGGAGACGTCTGTTGGGCCAAACAGTTAGCGAAACATCGCCATTTCCCTTTCAGAGGCCTTTATCCTCGTTAAAGAGCACTCAATGCTCGATTGCATTCTTTGAATCGCCAGTGCAATAATAAGGAGGTTCATCAGGCGTTAATAATCGTCCGAGAAACTTTCATAGATCAACGTGTCGCAGGACAAAAGAAAACCCGTGAATTCTGCTGGCTTGCAATCGAACTTATTATTTTCTATCCCCGACAAGCCTTCTAGGATCAGCTAGGGTCTTGCATGTTTACTTCTTCTAATCTCTTCGTTATCTCGTGTGTTCAGACAGGACTCTCCTGCAATCTCAGTTTCTTTTGCAGGCTCACGCTCGATGCCGCCCAGTTTCGAAGACGAATGTAAGCTTAATTTTGGCTTCTAATGGATGAGTGCGAATTTCAGAAAAATGGCAAAGTGACTTTTACGAAACTAGATGCAGTAGTAGCAGTTTTTGTGTAGAAATAACAACAACAAGAGCACGCGAACAAGAAAAACCTAAAAACAGACGTTGTCGCCATCGTTGTCATGTACCGGTAATCCGTCCTCAAACGCATTTACGTGTTGTTTGTTTTCCAGCTACCGTTATGGGCATGTTAATTAAAATGTGAATGATTACAGTTCACTTAATGTTGTGGGATTTACGCCTTCAATGATATGGTTATATTGGAGAAATTATCCACAACAATCTTAATAAAAATTGTTCATATAGCGAATGATTCTGTGGGACCTGAGAAGCTCAGACCTGTCGCTTACTTACCTGTCTGATTGAAAGTGATTGAGAAGCACCTCCTCTCTTAATTCGAGGAAACAATGGAAACTGCGGATGACCCGTTTCAGTTTGCTTATAAATCAAATAGAAGCCCTCTGGACGCCGTGTCTACGTTTTCGCACTCCCTCCACTTTTCACTTGATGCCGGTGCGAAAGCTATCAGAGGAGTTTTCTCGGACTCATCCTCCGCTTGCAACACTTTCTCACGCTCCCGAATTCTTTCTCAAATATGTGAAGATAGCGTTGAAAGCTAGTTCATGAATTGGCTCCATTACATTTTCCTTAAAGCCGAGGTTAACACGCCTGAAATCTCTTTGCTCCATAATTTCGCCTCGAGCTCGTTGTGAAGGCAATCGTTCGTGGATTCATGATGAGGTTAATTAGGTTGTTTGATAATCGAGAGATTAGGAGTTAAAGCGGAGTTATTCTACTAAGTGAATAAACTGATTGTTTGAGAATCGCACTTATCCGCAGACACGGAGGCTGCCTAATTTGGACCTGAAAATTCAGAAATGTAGATGCTAAATAGAGGCGTTTGCGAATTTGGCATCTGAAAACACGCAGTATCGACAGCTAAAACCTAGACTTCTCCTTGGTTCAGTGGTACCTCATTTCAGCCACGAACGATTGGTGTGTGTGATGCCGTAAACTAAATGTTAAGGCGCTTTTATAAAAGGAACCAACCTCACTGGCTTCTCCGGTTCCTCGAGTTTCGGGTGCCTTTAATTTAAATGCAATTAAAAATTAGATTATATTTCTAATCATTTTTTTGATGCTGTTAAGTTACCTAAAAGACAACGTAAAAGGGTTGTGGAAGGACACGTTAAGTAGGATCGTTTAACAAAGATTTCTCATCTTGATCGAATCATTCATTTAAAATGAAAGCCTTGTTCACCACACGAAGATTATTGGTTCCAAATAATAATAATATTCGCTGTTTTATAATCGTTTTGAAAAAAAAATCAGTTTTGGTCATAAACGTTTCTGTTGCTTTAATATACCGTTGGTATGCGAAGCTGTGGAAATCTCTATAGGTCTAATGTTCATTTCAGAGCACAAATTTAACAATTAAATGTTCCCAAAGAACCCAATTACGCATTAGAATAGAGGAAATTAAAATTAACTTCTAAAACCCCACGTTCCGGTTGACAAATTACTCAGTAATATTGGACGCGTAAGATTTAATGCGCAATGAAGATGCTCTATTTCTATAAAAAAAGGATAAATTAAGTCACAGTAGGCTCAGAACCTGAGATTCCTCGTTTATATTCAAAAATATTTTATCGAACGTCTCTTGTTATTCTAATTCTGATAGTCCGATCCTGAACTAATGTATCCAGCAGAAATACTGTGGACAATTTAATTTTTGCTGATTAGAATTGTGATAATTTGAGGATAATTAACTTCCAAGGGGGTATTTTCCAATGAAATATGGACCGGTTTGGCTGTTAGAGATCTTTCAAATGGAGACTGAAGAACGGAAACTCTTTAAATATAACAAATACGTCAGACGCTTGTCTTACGAGTTTCTGAATCGGAAAATAAAGCTCCATTTCAACGCAGTCTATGAAAGGCTTAGTGCGCAACCTGTTCCCAAACCGACGCAATAAACTCTAGTCGAATGAAACTGGTTTAAGCAATCGAGTAAACAAATATAACACTTTCTCTTCGGTTTTAGCAACGATCACGGAGTCATCCACGAAGTGTAGATTTATGCTCGTTTTGTTGTAAACCTCATTCTTAGGTCAGTTGTAACCAATGGTGAATCATGCACAGATGACATTTGCTTGCCGCAATTACACTCTAACCTGCTCATTCGCAAAAATGCCGGGCCTGCCTGAAGACCCTTTGGTTTGCTTCAAAATGTGAGTGTCTTTTCGAGAGTAATTTTTACAAAGTTATAATCTATAAGACATTTTGTACATTGTGTTATTATAACATTGGTATTTAGTCTATAAACTATTCTACTGAATGCCGTTAATTATCTTTTTTCGGATCGATAGAAATTGGCAGTAATTGTAGAATCTCCCAAACCGGAAATGAAGCAAGACACGTGTTCGGTATAGTTTTTTTTGATATAAAAATGCAACAAATTAAACGTAAAATTGGGGTATTAAAGGGGATAACCTGCTTTACAATCCGTCCTTTCAGGGGTAAGCAAAACCGAGCTCTATTCGCTCCTTCCTATAATTCACAATTTTTCAGCGGTTTGGTTGAATGGTGTGGTTTTGGTGAAATACTAGCTTGACCCTACCGCGCGTTACTGTGGCGCAGTTGACCCAATCTTCCCCTGCCAGGTGCTAATCACCTCCAACAAGCATTCGATTGTATTGCTTTTTCTTGACACAAAACCCGACTATTCTAGTGACATAGCAAATCCAGGTACACGAAACCAAACGTTAATTAAGTTGGTCCCTGCCCCGATCTGGAACAATTTTAAAGCGCAAATCGCTGTCACGCAGTCTGTATTTTTAAAGAATGAAGATTAATCGATATGGCCCTCGTGCCTACAATCGATCGGCCGCTTGAGATGAATGATTTATGTCCAATACCCCACATCCATTCACGCCCATCAAGACCAAGAACATCGTGCGTGTTGGCCCTATGCAATTCGTAGTCGCTGCACAACATATTGGCTTCCTATTAACTGACTGGCCATATATAATTGATCGTAACACACGCACGAGGTTGAACGCCAAGGCTACTGTCAACAGCGCAACCACCTGGCGAACATTGTGCATCAGCGACCTCAAATGCCCACGCTGTTCTCGGGCGTGCTTTCGAACGCGACTTGGCAAAAGGCGGTCACGTGCGCGCCGAAGCTTGGCGAAGGCGCCGTGTAGTCAGCTGGCGGGCGCGGGATTGGCGGGCGTGCAGTTATTGATTGCGAAATCAAGCGTGGGGGCGCGGGTGTGTGTGCGTTACCGAATGCAACTTGTAGCGTTTTTCCAGTAGGAGATCGGATTTTAAACGTTGCCGCAGATGACAGCTAGGTTTGGCGAAAATTTTGGGAAATTCAGACAAGACGAGTGATCTCATCGAGGGGGTGAGGTGATCCCAGAGACTCGATCCGTCGTTTGTGACCGGACAGAGGTGAAATGGTCAGCTTAAGACCAGTTACCTGATACAACACAAAACTAAAGCATTATAAATAAGAATTCATTCAAATGGAATCAACTGAATTGCGAATTGCCGCCGTTCTTATAGATATAGAACGGTATTGCCTACGCATTGATCGAACAGATATACAATTAGATCAACTTTAATAGAGGGGATGGGACGGGTCATACGAGCAGCGATTAGTCTACAACTTGTGAAGTGGCGTTGTACGATGATCTCTTTGATTGAGGACCTAGGCAGACCACTAGAAAACGATATTATGTTAAAAAAAACCTACGGAGTGTTACAAATTCAAAAGATTTGAGGCCAGAGAAATTCACCTGGTAACAATACAATAAGGGAGATTATACAGGCATTGACAAAGGCTTCACACTGCTTGACCTCGCTCCAAGTCTCCTGAACCGGCGAACAAAGAAACAGAGGCTACGGCATTTACCGAAGACGGCATCAACATGATCACTCCAAGATAACCGACTGTTAAAAATAACGCCGACGAATTTTAATTTTGAGCTCGAGGCGAAATTGTGGAGTGAAGAGCATTCTCCAACGACCATTCCAGTACTTCATTGACTGCCTGCCCGAGCTGTTGAGAATCCCCATTCGTCTTGCAGGCTTGGCATAAAGTCAGGTCGTCTGCGTATTTTATTAGCGTGCCGTCCTTAGGCGATCGAAGGCTAGAACTGGAATAGTTTGAAAGAAATAGAGATATAACTGCACCTTGCAGCACACAAAATAAAACGGATACCAGAAGTATTTTTATTGTTCCGCGTTTAACAGAGATATCCTGGGGGTACATAAAAGTGAAATAACAAATTAATTTTCGAAAAAGGTGAAATAAAACATCTGAATTACATAATTATACAAACGTGTACTGTCGACGAACAAACAACCCCATCCATTATACTGTAATCTAACCCAATGACGAGTCTAGAGTACTTCTTTTGGGGTTCTAAGCATACAAGCACGATTCACAGCCAGGCATCGGTTTGATTTTTTCGTACTAATCAAGAATATTCAAGTGTTCTTGCAGTAAAAATCACATAGACTATTTCTTAAATAGCTTTTCGCGAAGACTGGTTTCAGTTTCGCCATTTTCATTCTTATTCATTAATGGATGCGGGATCCATTCTACCTGCCGTGTGGCAACTCATTCTGCCACCAGCCATGTCTCCTGTCCACTCCCAATCAACGCACGACAAGATGTACATACTGCGGCATTGAAGTTGATGTCGAAAGTCTCGTTTTCAACCAGGACCTCAACAATCAAATTAACATGCAAATGTTGAGCCTTAACCCCTCATCTACGTGTGCGTCGCAGCTGGGGAAAGATCATGAGGACCAGACAAACAGACGACCAGGGTATTATAAAAATTCCCATGCAGTAACCAATCAAACACCGCATGAACAGCCACAATTTGTCGCGGATGCTCACCAACATGTTAATTATCAAACGGAACATGAACAGTACAATTCATCCCAGCCACAAATGTGGCAACAAAGAACGGACTCTCGCTATGACGATTATCATCCAGAGTGCTTTGCAGGTCAAACCCCACAAACACCGCATCACCAGCAACAATTTGTCGCGGATGCTCACCTTCATGCTTATTATCAAACGGACCGTGAACAGTACAATTCACCGAAGCCACAAATGTGGCAACAAAGAACGGACTCTCGCTATGACGATTATCATCCAGAGTGCTTTGCAGGTCAAACCCCACAAACACCGCATCACCAGCAACAATTTGTCGCGGATGCTCACCTTCATGCTTATTATCAAACGGACCGTGAACAGTACAATTCACCGAAGCCACAAATGTGGCAACAAAGAACGGACTCTCGCTATGACGATTATCATCCAAAGGGCTTTGTAGGTCAAACCCCACAAACACCGCATCACCAGCAACAATTTGTCGCGGATGCTCACCCACAAGGATATCAACAACCTAATTCAGGAGTGACATACATTAATGATCAACCAATATACAATACTTACCCACGCAGCAGACTTTATGACAACTTACTCCCGTCAAATGTTCATCAACCACTGTCTGTGTGCGACCAATGCAATCGAGGCCTACAGCTCAGCTTGTGCAACCATTGTTCAAAGAGATTGTGCCTCGATTGCAAGCACGAACACGTTAAATTGGTAAGCATGTATTGCGTTATTAAGGGCGCATGCTATGGGTAACGGCCAGTAAAGGCCAACAAATTTCGTAATCTAAATGACGTCTTCTGCATAGGCTTGGTGGAGAACTATCTGACAATATAAAATGACAATCCCCCCACCCCCCTATTCATTATTTGGAGTATCTGGACTAATTGCCGTGGGCATTCAACAAAATTGAATTTTTAGTCCACCATTTTCTTCCTATAGTAGAAGTGGCGTGCGCTTGTAATTTAGCAACCTGGAGGCCGGGTGGCGGAAACTGTCTCGCGCGCGTTATGGACAAGGCCTTCTATGGCCGCCATTACCTCGTTGTTATTTCCTCCATTCCTGTTTAACATTAAATGCTGAAAGTTCTGGTCTTTGTGACCTTAATAAAGCGTAAAAATTATTATTAAATTATTATTAATTATTACAAACAGGTTTCCGGGAGTATTTGCCAGAAATTAGAATTTCTTCGAAATCGCATCCCCTACGCAAGGGTCTACCTTGTCGAATCCACTTCCACTGGTAAATGAACTCAATGAGATAAAACAGGCAATGGAAGCCGCCTGCAAGAGAGCTGTCAATAGCGCTGTTGAGAGACTTCGGGCTGAGAAGACAAAAGCGACGCAAGCGTACATGAAATCCAATGAACAAATGATATCTGCTATTCGGCTCATAAAAATGGCAGGCAATTTATCCACTGTTCTTCAGTACGAACATTCTGACAAGGCATTTGTAGGCGTCTATTGATTGCAATTGGGGGCGTGAATAGTTCAATAGATTTCCATTAACTTTATCTGCAAGTAAAAACATTTGATGTTGATTGTATGATTAAACCATTTGACCGCTTTGTTGCACCTGTGTGTGAGTCATGTAACAGGTTAGCTTCCAAAATTGATTTAAAAGAAATAAAATTATTTCCAGAAAAACGTTTTTTTAGGGCAGCACGAATATTAAAAAGTGAATTATTATTGATATTATAAATGATATTTGTTTCTCAGTGTTAATGCGTCCATTTTTGTTTGTGGGTAAGGCGAGTATTTTAGTTTGTCCTCGTTAAGAGGCGTACATTGGTTTGGGCCAATCATCACTTTCTGGGTGTGGCCTAAGGTAGCCGTGGGACATTAAGGGATGCCAAGTAGTCCTCCGGGTGATTGCATCCAAGAAGTGGTCGTAGGATCAGCTTGAGGTTACCGCTGATATTTGTTTTACGGCTAGTTAATGAAACGCGAAATGAATGGTGCAGGATAAAATGAAACAAAACCTTTTTTGAGGATAAGGAATCG
This sequence comes from Proteocephalus fallax, assembly GCA_028672205.1. Taxonomy (NCBI): domain Eukaryota; kingdom Metazoa; phylum Platyhelminthes; class Cestoda; order Proteocephalidea; family Proteocephalidae; genus Proteocephalus; species Proteocephalus fallax. Next base: position 8,801 of record JAPUBX010002479.1, read on the forward strand.
TCATAAAATATATACAAAAGTTCTAGAAAGAATCTTAAAAATTGGTTTTCTTAAAATTCGATACTGTTGCTATGTAGGTGATATAGGACAGCAGATGCAATTATTGTAGCCCAGGCAGTAATCAATACTGTTTTTATTTTGTTTCGATATACAGATGAGTGTCTCAGAAATTGTATGGAAGCTAACCGAACTGAAAAAGACAGTTGACAACTGTCGTGAAATCGAGGAAACTGTCAAAGAGGTCTTGCAAAAGACCCCACACCATTGAACTTCTTTTGGAACACCCTAACTACAGTAATGTTTTACAGTTTCGCGCTGCCTACTAGTCGGTGGCTGATCATTTTATTAACGGAACATCTTCCTTTGGTTGCAGATTACAGACAAAATATCGGAATATCGATTCCTTTCCTCCGCTACAGTACACTGAAATTCACCAAATTCACATCTGTGTAGACTGTGACTTAATCTAACTCAACACGTGAAACCTCCTGTCTTCATCGCCGCACTGGCTTTGCGCTCCTATCGCTTTGATGGAGAATATTTTCTCTATTAAAATTAGACTTTTTCTTCTTTTGAGGATGGATACGAAGCGAAAGAAACCCCAAAGGATGCTAATGTCGAATTTAATACACCTCAACTGTTGAATCCCACTCATGATATATATTTTTTGAGCTTATGGTGATGGTATTTTAATGCAAATACGACACGTATCTTTATGTGCAAATTCGTAAACATTAGAATAACCTGTTTTATATAAAACGGCATTCGGAACTCATAACGTAAAACGCCTGCGAACTACTGCAGCGAGTGTTTTACGCTCAGCAAATACATTGATTGGAGGTTGTTGATCTGGCACTTGAGCTCATTAAATTTGCTCCAAGTGTCAACTTGAGCTATAGCGGTGATGGCGTGTTGCATTTATTTATTGTTACGGTCAATTTTATGCAGACGTCACCAATTAACGTCGCCAGTCTGTTTAATATGAATCGGATCTAATAATCCCCTTCCGACTTGAGTGATGCTTTTCTAGGCGAAATTGTAACCTCTAAAATGCAGTTTTTGATCTGCGAGACGACCCTTTCTCAACACGTGAAACCTCCTGTCTTCATCGCCCACCGGCTTGGCGCTTTATGTGCAAATTCGTAAACATTAGAATAACCTGTTTTATATAAAACGGCATTCGGAACTCATAACGTAAAAACGCCTGCGATCTACTGCAGCGAGTGTTTTACGCTCAGCAAATACATTGATTGGAGGTTGTTGATCTGGCACTTGAGCTCATTAAATTTGCACCAAGTGTCAACTTGAGCTATAGCGGTGATGGCTTGTTGCATTTATTTATTGTTACGGTCAATTTTATGCAGACGTCACCAATTAACGTCGCCAGTCTGTTTAATATGAATCGGATCTAATAACCCCTTTCCGACTTGAGTGATGCTTTTCTAGGCGAAATTGTAACCTCTAAAATGCAGTTTTTGATCTGCGAGACGACCCTTGCAGAAAAAGGTCTTGAGTTCAGCCCAATTGTTGGAGGCGGAGAATTCGTTGGCGGGTAGAAAAGCACTGGGAGGAGCCGCAAAATTGTCAGCAATCAGAAGATCATTCAGAGCAGCAAGGTGTTGTGGTAAACTTGGTAGATATGGGCGACTGTATCCCGTCAATCGGTGAAGATTGTTTCAAAGTTCGCCGGGTTTCGTATATCTCTGTACAGCTTATCACACAAAACCATAACTGTTTAAGGGTAACCATGAATAGAAGACACCTTTATGGTAATTACAACTATTCCTGGCCTTGCATAGACCTCGATCATCAGCTAACTGATCATTTTGTTCACTTAACGAGCTCAACACTTTCCGCATTAAAGATTAACAATAAGTATTTCTAACTTGAGTTCTTGCTTCACCGTTTCTGGTGAAATTAACGATTGTGGACAAATCAGGAATTAAAGCTTTGCGATACTCAGCCATTCTAGATAGAAACAAAATAGAACAGCCTTCGCATGGGTCGAAATAATTAACATTGAGAAACTTTATCCCATAAAGGCATGATACCGGCATTTTCGAATACCTTGATACTGCTGATGTCGCCCCAATTAGCCTGAAACGACGAACAATGAAACAAAAACGGTTGCATTCCTGAAGACGAAATCCACATACGAAATCATACTCGTGGCCTCCCCAGTGTCCTGAAGTCGAACCAAGGTCTCTACCACCTTCCACCAAATTATAACTACCTGACGACCAATTTGTTTCAGCATAAAGCCCCTTGGAATTCAATTTGGCTTCCGATAACACTCATTTAAAGAAAAAAAGGCTCGTAATTAATATTTATAAAATTTATTTAAAATTTATTATATAGTAGAGCTTTTTAACGGTAGGAAGCTTTAAAAGCGGTATCCTCTGTAAGCGATACGCTAGGTATTCCACTAGAAGGGGTAGGGGATTTCAGCAATCAGCGAGTTCTTGTAGATGAGAAACGTTGGCCTTAACCGAAATCGCATCGTTTTCTAAAATTCGAAAAAATATAATGAGTAAACCAACCGAGCGAAATCCGACAACTTGATCGACACACAACAACCAAAGATATCACCGTGTGCATACTGCTATTTCAGACAGAAGTTCGTCGTTCTTTATGAGCCGTGCTACTCGGGTTTACAATTTTGTGGACTTTCCAAAGGGAATTTGAACGTCAGATCGCCTGTCCTTGAAAGTGGAATGAGCAATGCAGGATAACTTTGGTAATTGTTATACGCACGCTATTCGATTTTCGCTCGCCAATCAAACAACCGTGTCTGTTGCCGTAAACTAAATGCTAAGGCGCTTTTAAAAAAGGAACGAACCTCACTGGCTTCTCCGGTTCCTCGAGTTTCGGGAGCCTTTAATTTAAATGCAATTCAAAATTAGATTATATTTGAAGTCATTTTCTGTGATGCTGTTAAGCTACCTAAAAGACATCGTTAAAGGGTTGTGGACGGACATTTAAAAATTTAAGTTACGCTACAAGTTAAGTAGGATCGTTTAACAAAGATTTCTCATCTTGATCGAATCATTCATTTAAAATGCAAGCCTTGTTCACCACACGGAGATTATTGGTTCCAAATAATAATAATATTCGCTGTTTTATTATCGTTTTGAAAAGAAAATCAGTTTTGGTCATAAACGCTTATGTTACTTTAATATACCGTTGGTATGCGAAGCTGTGGAAATCTCTATAGGTCTAATGTTCATTTCAGAGCACAAATTTAACAATTAAATGTTCCCGAAGAACCCAATTACGCATTAGAATAGAGGAAATTGAAATTAACTACTAAAGCGCCACGTTACGGTGGACAAATTACTCAGTAATATTGGATGCCGTCACCGACGCGTAAGATTAAATGCGCAATGAAGATGCTCTATTTCTATAAAAAAAGGATAAATTAAGCCACAGTAGGCTCAGAACCTGAAATTCTTTGTTTAAATTCAAAACTATTTTATCGAACGTCTCTTGTTATTCTAATTCTGATAGTCCGATCCTGAACTAATGTATCCAGCAAGAAATATTGTGGACAATTTAATTTTCGCTGATTAGAATTGTGATAATTTTAGGATAATTAACTTCCAAGGGGGTATTTTCCAATGAAATAGGGACCGGGTTGGCTGTTACAGATCTTTTTAATGGAGACTGGGGAACAGAAACTCTTTAAATATAACAAATACGTCAGACGCTTTTCTTACGAGTTTCTTAATCAGAAAATAAAGCTCCATTTCAACGCAGTCTATGAAAGGCTTATTGCGCCACCTGTTCCCAAACCGACGCAATAAACTCTAGTCAAATGAAACTGGTTTAAGCAATCGAGTAAACAAATATAACACTTTCTCTTCGGTTTCAGCAACGATCACGGAGTCATCCACGAAGACTAGATTTATGCTCGTTATGTTGTACACCTCTTCCTCACAATCAACGGAGATAATGGCGCTGTAGTTTGACGGCCTGGAAATATTTTTCACATAGGAAAAAATTGAGAAATACTGATAGAATTCGCTTGTTGTTGTGACGGCACGGACACCAAAGAGGTTTATAGACCATGGTCGATACATTTCGGATTCACGGATCTTTTCGGAACTGGAGCAGAGAATATATGTGTGCAAGATGATTTTCATAAAGCTAAAACGAAAGCCTAGACAGGATGTATCTTTAAAAGCAATTCGCTTATCGCCCAAGAAAATGTCCTGCAAGAATGCAAGCCTGAAATGGCGCTTTGTTCGAGTTATTCGGTTATTTTATTATTTCTGAAACCAATTGCCTCTTCCAAAAGCTCGAGTTTAATTAAATACACCGATTTCCCTTTTTTCAGAAACTCTACCTATATTAATCACAATCGATGAATTACGCATGTTTGAAAGCATCACATGCTATCGCTACAACGTTGTACAATATCGGTTAACATGAATTTCCTGTCGTCACAAGATCGCATATTGATTACAAAACTACGAATTAAAAATTAGGTTATCTGAAAAACAGCTTTTGGTTTAGATTCGTTTAAAGGAATCGAGAATACATTTAAATCCGCCGCTTACCATGCCTTTCCCTTGCTTTTCTTGTCTTTTCGTTTCCTACTGACGAAAACCTTTGAATCGTCAATTATGTGGTTTTTTTGAGCAAGGACCTTCTCGGCTGTTGTAGATTCTTCGAATGTGACGAAAGCGAAATTCTTATTTTGTGGAAAGATAACATTTTTGATCGCGCCAAATTCCAGGAAGTAGCTCTTCAAGGCATCCTTTGTTGTGGAAGGCTGCAGACTCCCGACGTATATTTTGTTTTCCAAGACTTGCCGCTTTTCTTTCGGTGAACTAAAAGACGAAAACAACATTCTGACCCAACCTCTGAAGCGATTTGGCCAAGAAACAGGCTTTTAACCGATACCCAACAGTCATTGATCCTTTGATTTGTCGTTCGGATTTTCGATACGGGTCCAGATTAAAGTATACTTCCGAATCCGATGTAACTAAGTATAGGTCTTCAAGTTTCGTATGTATCTTAAAGAAAAAAATTGTTATTCGTTATCGGAAAATAAGTGATTTTTGAAATTAATTAAATATTTGAATTTATATTTCTTTAATTGATTGATGAAACCTACCTTATTATTTGCGTTTTATGGGATGAACGTCACCTAATCCGAGGTGTTCAGGTCTATGCAGCTCACGTGTCCTTGTAAATCGTTATCGTACGAAAGTGGTATTTTTTGAAACCCTAATTTAACCCCTAACGACGCGACACTAATAAAATACGCCGATGACCTGACTTTGTGCCATCCATGCAAGACGCAAGGTGATTCTCAACAGCTCGGGCAGGCAGTCACTGAGGTACTTGAGTGGTCTTCCAAGAATGATCTTTTGCTGAATGCATCAAAATGCATCCATATCACATTTTCCCTGACAGCCGCTGCTGCTGCCCACACCCCCGACATTTCTTCACTTAATAACTTCGCTTCGAGCCCAAAATCGAAGTATCTCGGGGTGATTTTTAACAGTCGGTTATCGTGGAGTGATCATGTCGATGTTGTCTTTGGTAAAAGCCGCCGTCTTTGCTTCCTTGTTCGCCGATTCAGGAGACTTGGTTTAAGCTCGAGCCATATAAAAACCTTCGTCCATGCCTGTATAATTCCCCTGATTGTATATTGTTCCCCAGTAATATTCCCCGGCCTTAAATGCTCGGACTTTTTAACCCTTCATCGACTTTTAAAATAATCTCGTTTTCTAGCGATCTGCCTATTCTCTCTATCAAAGAAATCATCGTTGAACGCCACTTAAATAACTGCTCATTAATCGCTGCCCGAATTTTAAATGACCCCTCCCATCCCCTCTATTCCAGTTTATCGGAATGTAAATCTCTTCGACCAATGCGCCGTCCATACCGATCAATTCCAACAAGAACGGTGGCATATCGCAATTCGGTCATTCCCTATTTGTCCCGATTTTTAGTCTCACCAGACCGGGTTAAACAGGAACTAAAAGACAATTTTCGCATCTAATATTTGTTATCCTGCCTTTTTTAATGCTGAAAGTTTTGGTCCTCGTGACCTCAATAAAGCCACTACAATTATTATTATTAGTAACTTACGGTCGTGAAGCGACAGACAGCTCCTTCAGACAGAGGATATTTTTCGTCTTTAAATTGATATATAAAGTCTCAAATTCAAGCTGCAAAAAAGATAGATACCAAGTAATATTAATTATTATAGAAAGTCTGTCTTATTTAAGGAAGAATAAGATTCGCTAAGGCATGACAAATGTTACTTACGGTATCAGCTGTCGCCCCGTTTGCCTGAGGATAAAATTCCAGGCACTTTTCCCAGCATGCGTTAATATGTGATTCGGCATCAAATGATTCCAGAAGCTTTACGGGCTGACTGAAGATTAAGCCCGTTGCGTAAACCAAAGTGCCGTAATCAGATGTTCCATTGATAAAGCAACCATCAGATTGTCCCAGGCAGAACCATGGGCTAGTAAGCAAAGGCAAAAGCAGTAAGACCATCTGATCGTCTGTAAGTACAAGCAACACAGGTTGTCTTTTATACGCACACAGACAATAGCTCTTTCCGTGCGTGACTACTTCTCTTGAGTAACACATGTTTTATTGCATGATTTTCATTTATGACATCTGAATTTATAGAGGCCGTTGATGGACACAATTTAAATAACAATACAAGCATGAATTGGTAGGGGTGGAACAAAAGATCAACCAGACATAATGCAATAATTAAAATACGCCCAGTTCTACAAAACACTACATAAAACACTAAATTTTAAGTCTTTTCAATTTGAAATGTTATTTTTTGGTCAATGGTGTTTTGCAATTATCCGTCATATTAGAACAAAATTATATCAATCCGCCCTGGCTTCAATTGCTTCGCGCATTGTTATCACCGAAGATAGCAACACGGGGCGTCTTCCACCGGTAGGCAATTTACCTAGACGAAAGTTAATGTCAATATTTGTCTCACCAGAGAACCTACATGGGGATGCACACGAAACCCCGACCGTTTTAACCGACGAGCTTTCTTGAAGAAATTCAGGAATTTCCTCATCGCATTTGTGATTGATGTCCACCGCGCGCTCTCTTTTTACAAACGAAATTGGAGGCCTAACATAGGAGAAAACACTCATTTTAAAAAGCCACATACACACACCATTAAGCAAACACCGACCGCTTAATAACAGCATCCGTTTCGGCATAAGATTTCTCCTCATCATCCTCGGAGTCCTCCACATCCGGACTAGAAGGTCCACGTTTTTCTATCGAGGAGAGTGGTGGCCGCAGGAAGGCTTCGAGGCGCTGTACACGCGTGTCCGTACGAACCATGCACTCGGGCCGATACCCAGAGGACGGGGAATTCGCGCCACCCGAATATTCCGAACGGCCTCCCGTCAAGGTTTGCTGGCGCGAGGGCCTTGTCTGGCTACGGGCCACCGGTGTAGGAGTCTGTCTGTCGTCAGAGGGATAACCAACCGGACTGAGTGCAAGTGAGTGGACAAAGAGGCTGCTGGAGCCAGTTGAACTGAACATTTCCCGTTCAACAGCATCTCGTAACCCCGTGGCGATTTCATCCTAAAGGTAATGCACACGTCATGGGAAAAATTATTTTTTGCAAAATACATAAATACAAAATATAATACGAGTATACTACTCACACTTTTCATAAGTAATTCAAATGTATTTTCCTAATACAATAATCTATTACGCAATGCACCAATGTAATAAATATAAAAACGTATTCTACATCCAATGGCTAATTTTCCTGCGGTTTGTTTGGACTATAAATACAAAAATAAAATATAAAAACAGATTCTAATTTCCGAATAAGAACGGGTCGTCATCACGTCAAGCCTAACCGTGCATTATAAAAGGAGAGACGTTTGGCAGCCCCCTGCGCAAGGTCGGACAGGGTCGTTGTACCCGCGCTCTCCTCTTCTGAGGCATAAAGTCCACAAAGTGGCAGTTTTTCTTGAAATCTTCTCACTGACCTCATGCAGGAAATGCACCTCGGCCTTGGTGGGATGCACGTTGACATCGAGGGAGGCGGTGGGCAGCTGGAGGCTGACGTAGGCGAACAGGGTCGATGACGATGACGAGGAGACTGGAGCGGTTTTGGTCTTCGGACCGACGCAGAGAAGGGCCGCACGGTGCGGCAAGAGGGCTGCGTAGGCGGCCTCTATCGACCGCTTCACGGCGGCACACTCGACTAGCCTGTGATTGACGAAGAGAACCAGCTGGACGCACGGGACCCCCTCTAGGAAACACAGCAAACGGGCAAAAAATGGAGTCATCCACAGACACGTGAAATGCCACAGACGTCAAAATTTATGTTCATGGAGACCTTCCTACCGCTAGCGCTTCCTTAGTCCCTTTATTTCCATATTTGGCAGGCAGGTTGATTAAGGTATCCACAGTATTCATTCAATAACAAACCAACCATAACCATGCAAGCATACAGTCCCGTAATAACAGCAATAACAACACCGCATTCAGCCAATCAGAAAGCGAGAAATGACCGCGTTTTATGTGATTGGCAGATGGACGTTGAGCGTGACGACCAGGGGCTTACCGGAGGTGATTTTACGGGGGTTCGAGAGAAGGCAGTCGAAGCGAAGTCCCAATTTGTCCACCGCAAGACGGGTGGAGGCGATATCGAGAAGGCAATCGTCGTGGTGTGCAATGGGCAACAGATCGGTCGCCGATGATTGGCCGAAAACTGAGCGGATCACCTCGAGCTGGCTCAACTCCTTTGTGGTACGCAGATCTGCAGGAGGAAGAGGAGGAAGCGTTGATTCTTTGGAACCAAACAGCTCGCTACTTTCGACCGAAAACCGTCAGCGTTCGATGAAAACAACAGACAGCCAGCCACTGACAGTCGTCAGCCAAGCTTGTGTTGACGCGTTTTACCGCGCTCTTACCGCTGCCACCGCCACAAACCGATGAATTGGGTCCACCTCCGGTAACCTTTCGATCCAATGAGCGGAGAAAGAAGCCACACTTGCCAGCATAGTGGAGACTGTATCTGGTAGAAGAGAAAACGGACAAAATAAATTAACGGTCAATACTCCGTCTTGAGACACTGACTTAGTTAGTTCCAAACGCAGAGAGCAAGTAGTAGGCAGCTGTGGATATCCGGCGGACGTTCCCGCGATCAACAACTCGACGGCTATCTACCTAAACGATGCTCCAACAAAACGCGAAAGCGACGGAAATCGTCCAACACTCGGGCGTCTGGAGACTGGAAATATGGGATCAGTGGAGTCGCCGTTGAAAGACGGAAAATCAGTCAAACCTTCTAACAGCACCGTCGGCTGCATGGGTTCGGCCATGTTTTACACGGGTCAGACAGGTCAGGCCTTCCACACATCCTCAGGTTCCCGCAGCACAGTCAAAGCAGACTGTAAAAGCACCGCTATGGACTGCAGGCAGTCTACATCTGCCCCGACGTGACAGCCTCAGATCGGCACGCGCGCGGGTGGCTTAAATCCGCTACTTTCATGAAACTGGTAGGAGATAACTTCACCAAAGAAGAAGAAGATCGCGCTTAATGTTTCCCTCTGAAACAACTCCAGGGCTACCCTTCATCCTTATTCCCAATCATCGCGCATTATGTAGGTAACACCCCGTATCAATTGTTACTTTAAAATATCACGCCACCTCATTGGCCAATGTGTAAACGCTCAAGCAAGGCCTTGGTGGTATACTGCGCATAAAACCCACTCAACTCCTCCAATAATTAAGGTTTCGCCAGAATACACCAAGTATTTTCGTTGTCTTCCGGATGGTTGTGCTGGGTAATTCGGATTTGTCGGACGTGGAAAACCAATAACACGGTTTTATAATGAAACGTATGACAAAGGGGCCTAATTATACCAATCGGATGCTGCAAAACCGTCTTGCGACTCCTTAAGTGCAACCGTCTGTGGTTTGGTGCGGAATTCGCCGCCTAGAGTATGGGCATCCTACACCTGCAACCAGTCTATCGAAGAGCTGCAAGAGAAGTAACCGACATCAAAACCTGCTTCCCAAAACTCCTTCCCAGTCAGAGAATTATGAAGAGAGAGACCGGCTTTGTCAACACAGTTAGAAAGCCATGCGCTTTAGGCACGCCGTAAGGCAGGTGGTTGAATTGAATTAAATTCAATCGAATCTCATCTTCCTAGAGGGTTAAACCGGCTCCATGGCGCCCCGCGTACAACTCGTGGGTGATTGACATTGGTTGTAATTGGCTAAGACGCTGAATAATCTGGCAACAGCCTTGGGGAAAAAGTAAAAACAGTGCTACCTTGCGACGATCTCGGCGATTCGCGTAAACTCCTCTCGGTGGGACTTCAAGGCGTCACGGCGCACCGGGACGTTGTAGAAGAGGTCCTCGGCCTGCACGCTGGTGCCATGGTTACCGGCGCAAGGTCGCGGCGTGCCCTGGAGCTGGCCGGCGGTGTAGTCGGCCTTGTAGGCGCAGGCCCGTCCGGCCGTGCGCGTCGTCACGCTGAGGCGCGACACGTAGGTCAGGCTGGCCAACGCCTCGCCGCGAAAACCGAAGGTTGTCAACTTCGAGAGGTCGTCAAATTCCTGAAACGACAAATCCCACCAACTCAGCATCATTGACATCGAGGAGGAGGAGGAGGAGGAGGGGGACTGAGGCAAACCATCTAGCAAGCCGAGCACTTCCGCTGCTGCACTCCAGCCAAAGACCAACGAGCAGAAGTCATTATTGTGGAGCTCCTACATCCAGAGGGGTTACATTGCCTTCTTCCAAAAGAGCTCCGAAACGACCACACGAAAATGCAAAAAGGAATAAATGTAAATGAAAAAAAGGTGCCTACCTTGATCTTGCTGGTTGTGAACCGGTCGCACAGAATGGGAAGGTCGGTGGGTTGAATGCCATGCCCGTTGTCGAGGACCTGGATGAGCTTGAGACCACCAGCCCGGATATTCACCTTTTAATTTCAAGATAAAATGCAAAAGAAACCCTTGGGCACAAATTTGGTGAAATCACGGTGAATGTGTTGCCGGAGTCATAAGAGAACATTGCAACCGGTTCTCAGCCAAATCAAGGACTTTGCAAAGGCAGAGACACACACGGAAAACCAACGTTTTCTTTACATGCCCCGAACACCACTCCTAACAAATTTGCATCAACAAGTGGCTGGACAAGCATGCCGCAGATGTCAAATGTGGGCTCAATTATCCGGCACACTGGTAAAACAAAGCGTGGACGTCGGAATAAGACCGCTTTGCAAACACGGATAATCGTTCAACCCTTCCTAATCGCTGAAGTGGTTCAACTGCACTTTACACCGAACAGAGCTTGTAAACCTCTGCAACCAGGCTTCGGTTGGCACTACCGGAACTGCGGACAACTAAAAACCTGGATAAATACGTTCGGAGCGAGCAATGAGTGTCTGGGCAGTGCGCCGCGGGAGCTAGACAAAAATCAGTCCGACAGAGCCACAATAACAAGAAAGACCGATAATGTCGAAAGTAATAAAAGAAGACGAATTTCAGTCGTGCCATTCCCCTTTACAGAAGCACGCTCAAACCGGGCGCTCGTTTCAACCAACACGATTGGTCCAGGGACTGTGGGACAGGACTCACCTGAATCATGGTGCTGCCCGCGTCGAGGCTATTTTCAATCAGCTCCTTGACGGCGTTGCACGGCCGTTGAATGACCTCCCCGGCGGCGATTTTATTGACGACTGCCGTCGGGAGCAATTGAATCCGCGGCGGCAACGAACAGGCAGCAGCGGTCGTGCAGCGCACTTCCACCCCTCCTTCCTTCATCTGCAACAAAGCGAAATATTAACGCTAAATTTGCCTGCTTTCCGGCAGCATACAGTCCTCGTCCACGCAGGCATAGGTCACACCTAGATGAAGGGTAAGTTATACAAGTTCTCACACACACTTTATCGAAGTATGTTGTCTTCCCGGAAGGCGTCGAAACGTACGATGCCTTACGGGATGTTGCTACACTAGTAAAATGATATGCACAAGCAATGGAGCGGAGAAAATGCTGTCGGTATTAATAAATCAAACCTGCTGGACGTTTCTTTCTACGATAGGATATTTAATCAAGTGGAAAACTAACAAACACTAAAACATATTTTCGAAGCCAAACATCCCCAAGAAGACAGACATTAAAACATGGGCCAAAAAGTATATTTTTAGACATACGAAGAAAAATTCGTACGCAATAATAACGGTGTTCTTAGAAAATCGGGTAGGGAAGAGCGTGAATAGAATACAGGCTGGTATGGTGGCAACTACAGAGAACTCCATCTGTGCCGAAGTATTAATAGAGAAGCACATCCCCGGAAATGAAGGTGTCGTTAGGGTTCCACCCAACGTGACTAGTTGTAGACGAAGCGGTCGACTTGCAAAACACATTAGTCGATTGGCTGAAATACATAAGCTTAGACTCCAAGATACTCCTCGTCTTAGTGGTCGGATATCACCGGATAAGACGGGCAAGATTCCCCAAGTTATCTAAAATGACAGAATTTAAATTTTATGAAGGGTGATTGTGAAAATTTTAACTTAAATCTTTTTAATTTTGAGACGTTAAATACTAAGCGAATTAAATGTTTACAATTGACAAACAACACAGTAAATTTAAAATAAACAGCGTATTTGGTGAATCCATTTCTGGATAAAGAAATAACAGTGACCAATTGCCTAAATCGTTTAGACGCCTAACGTTGGCGCCCGGGAGCGAACAATTCAGCTATGCAGTGACAATCACAGTTCACATTCACAAACGGCCTGTTTATAAAGCAGGCTAAACCACCGCTTAACGGAATAAGATTACAATATAAACGAAACATTGATCGAAATTTATTGATTTGGTCAACAAAAATATAAAAAATCACAAATTAAAGAAAAAATCCCAAGATGGATAAAAACCGAACCTCACACAATTTTGATAAGGTTCCACTTTTAAGAAGCATAAAACAAACGAAATGCGGTATCATACAGGTCTTTGACCTTTAACGTGGTAAATACTGTAGAAGGAAACATTTTTATTATATTATAAATAACGTTTTTTGAAAGGTTTAACATAAATTCTAATAGCTTTAGTAGAGTGTTGTTTTAGTCTCATAAAATATTTGTTTTAAATAGACTGGGGTTGTTTAAGACCGGGACTTTTGGGATCGTCGATCACGCTATCGTGAGCTCTACTAATCCGTTTTGTATGTTAATATCGAGACACAAAATGGTGAAGCTAAGGAAGCAGACGAACCGAAATATCCAGCCAGAAATGGACGTGTCTACGAGACGGTCTATGAGAAAGCCGATCAATTCTTCCTCCACAAGTCAGTACGGACGAAGAGTAGAAGTCATAAAAGGTTGAAGTCCGCGAGATGTCGAGGGCTTTCGCGTAGTATCAGCCAGAGATGATGAAGCTGGGCCAGACGCCGACGATAGCTTTCGCAAAACTTCAGGCATTGATGCTGAAGAAGGACCAGACGTCGCCAATCGTTATTCCGGCTACAGAAAGAGGGCCGATGCCCGTTACCCCTTTCTACTCACCTCGGCCGAACTCTCCCACCCCAGTTATTATTCATTCCTCTGCCACGCATATAACCTCTCTCTCTTGCAGCAAACGCATATATTTACAAATACCACAAGAAGAGTTAACATAGTGGTCTGTCTACAAGAAACATTTGTTCGGGACAGCAATCAAGATCACATATTTATGCCAGAGAATTTCGCATGCTTTCGTCAAGACAGATTGGTCGGCGTAAAATCTAAAGGGGTGGTTTCGCAAGTTGCATCCATCTCAGCTGGTCAAAATCGAACGAAAAGGTTTTTTTTGCTATGCTGCTAGTGCTATTAAATGCGTTGGGGTTATGTGCCATCCAATGTCTCTTCAAAACTGAAAGTCTGAAACAGTCTTCAACTTGTATATCCCCCCATCTTTTTCCAGAGCAGACATATCTGAGTTCTATGATTCTATAATACCTTTACTTTTCCCATTATGGATAATTCTTTTATTTTACTCTGTGGTGATTTTAATTCTGCGCCTATTAGCCCTCTTATAAACCCTTGGTTTGAACACAATAGTCAATTTTCTTTCACGTGAAGGGAATCTTCTTGAGCAAATATTTGTGTCCGATTCTTCTCTGTATGAATGTCGTGAAGCTTTAGCCCAGTCGGACTACTGCATCGTTGTTGGTCTACCAAAAATATATGGCAAGGATAAAAAAACCATCAACGTTGTCCCAAACCTAAAAAACTTCGTATCCGCTAAAACTGCCCCCAGAACAAGTGCAATTTACGAAATGCGGTTTCCACAACCGACTTCAAAGTTTTCGAGGATTCGGACTTCGATAAAGAGATCTACAATATCAATGTTATCTCCGTTTTTTGTACGATACGCATTGTCCACTACCAGAACTATCCCTTACCATTGGCGTCATATCTTCTCTATTTCTGAAACGACTGAGGCGAAAAAAACGACACTGTCGCCAGGGGAGGTACCGAGAAAATAAAAATAATTTTGATCAAGATCACAGCTAAGAAAAATCGCCTACACAAGATATTTGTAGATGAGCTGTTCAGAACATCGAAACCCGATGAGCTCTTGAAAAATTTTAACAGATTTACAGGAACCCGACGCCCCTTTCCACGAAGTGGTGCCGTTCACCTTGATGCTCTGAACAAGGAATTTACCTTCAAATCCACTGACCATTCCGCGGTACCGCTCGTTAGATCGCTTAATCCCAGCTCTTTCCTTCCCACCAACGAATCCTCTATCTAACAAATTTTGGCTGGCTTCAAGAGCTCCACAGCAGCTGGTCCCGACAGGGTCTTCCCCGCGATACTCAAAATCTGTCACCACGAGATTTCTCCGTTTGTCACCAAGGTCGTCAATCATTTGTTAGGAGAGTGCTCATTTCCTTCGGAATGGAGAGATGCCGCTATAACACCCATTCCGAAACCGGCCAATGGCTCCGCCGGACCTGTGAAGTATAGAACTATCGCCAACTCATCTGTGTGGTTAAAAGTGATTGAGAAGCACCTCCTCTCTAAATAAGATGACACGCTTAAAGCTGCCGATGACCCGTTTCAGTTTGCTTATAAATCAAATAGAAGCACTCCGGACGCCGTGGCTACGTTATCGCACACCCATCACTCTTCACTTGATGCCAGAGCGAAAGCCGTAAAGGGGGTTATCTTGGACTTCGCCTCTGCTTTCAACACTATCTAACGCTCCCGCATCATGTCTCAACTATGTGAAGATCGCATTGATGGATGGTTGATTAATTGGCTTCAAAACTATGTTTCTAATCAACGTCAACATGTCAGAGTCGAAAATGAAGCCTCCAGCTCATTGCTAAATAACTGCGGTGTACTACAAGGAGCAGTGCTACCCCCCTTCCTCTTTAACTATAACACGTCCAGCCTTCGGTCCCCATACGACGTGACACTAATAAAATACGCGGATGACTTGACTTTATGCCATCAATGCAACACGAATAGTTATTCAAAACTGCTTGGGCAGGCAGTCACTTAGGTAATTGAGTGGTCTTCCAATAATTATCTTTTGCTGAATGCATCAAAAGCAATAAAGCCATTACAATTATTTTTATTATTATTAT
>JAPUBX010002480.1:0-32272 GCA_028672205.1 Proteocephalus fallax
CAATTATCCCAGCCAACTTGATTTCGGCGAGCGCTAACATTGGGTGTGGGTGTTAAGTTAAATATAAACAGGAAACATTATTTTCGTAAATTTAAACCTCTTAATGTTCCCAGCAAAAGCCTTAATTTCGCACTTGATGACATCACGATATTTTTGCCGTTCTGCCACCGGTTTGCCATAATTCCGGCGCCTTGCTATATCCCCCAATAATCCAATTGAAAGTAAGTTGCCGCGCTCTTATTGGCCTGCAGTTTTCATTGGCCCTTTCTTGTCCAAAGGAGGCGCATTTTCTTGAAAATCTGGGTTCCGACTATGAATAAATGAATGAAACTCAAAAGAATCTGCTTCAGTCGATGGACAGGATCACATCCAGACCCAAAACCCTTCGGTAATTCTCTAATATGTTTCTCTTCTAAACAATCGGCAGGAGGGAAACGGTTTCGTAGCTATGGCCGGGTGAGCGGAATCGAAGTGAATAATGACCAATTTTAACAAGAACATCCATCGAACAGCTCTCGATCCCAAAGAAATGGAAGAACATGTCAGCAACCGGCTTTGGCTCGGATGTGGAAAACAAGACGCTTTTCGTGGATAGCAGGACTGCTTTGCCTACCCCCAAGAAACAACGCGGATTTTGAAGGGCGATTCACTCACCAGTTCGGCTGGCTTCAAGTTGAGTTCAAAGGCCGTCAATGTGATGGCAGTCAAAAGAAGCAGGGGCGTTCCAGTCCAGAAAAGAGTCCCCATCGTTCGGTGCGTGCGAGTGTGTTCACATGGTTGTTTGCCTACCGACGGGCCTATTTATACCAATCGGAAGACGTTGGGGGCACGTGCCTGGGCGGTGTGTTTATAAACACGCGGCCGACTTAAGGTTTACATGTAAATGTATGGACAGTGCGATGATGGTGCAACCGTTCGTTCGAACTTTAACTCATTGGGTGGGGTGGAGGTGGGGGGGGGGGGTTGCGAGAAGTCGAGTTCTCAGTTATTACTCTTTGTGGAAGTCTTATTGCGCTGTTTATCAAGATGTCCGAATTCCGAAACATTGTCACGCTTCGGAATACCCAGAAAAACCACCACCACTACTACAATTACCACCACCACAACTACTGCTGCTTCTACTTCTCCCACTACTGCTACTTATACAACTACAAATACTACCACTGTTTCTACTACTATTACTACTACTACTACTACTACTACAACTACTACCACTACTGCTACTACTACTACTACTACCACGACTTCTACTACTACTACCACGACTACTACAACTACTACTACTACTACCACGACTACTACTACTACCACGACTACTACTACTACTACTACCACGACTACTACCACTACTACTACTACTACTATTACTACTACCACGACTACTACTACTACTACTACTACTACTACCACGACTACTACTACTACTACTACTACTACCACGACTACTACCACGACTTCTACTTCTACTACTACTACTACTTCTACTACTACCACGACTACTACTACTACTACTACTACTACTACCACGACTACTGCTACTACTACCACGACTACTACTACTACTACTACTAATACTACTACTACTACTACCACGACTACTACTACTACCACGACTACTACTACTACCATAACGACGAATACTACAACAGAACAACGGTTTCTACCACAACAACAATTACTAAAGGATATAAAAGGAAATTGGATTACTTTGCAAACATTACGTCTTAAGGGCTTGGTGGGGTCTCGATTGGAGACGTCTTCAGAGGTTCGCTGTAGCCCTTCATCAAGGGTACCATCGGTGATGTGGGGGTCACGTTTCCGGCGCGCCTGGTAACAAACAAAAATGGTGTCACGTTTTTTTTAAAACCAGATTATTTGGAAACAAAATATTTACCCACGATAATGAACCACGGGTATCTCACCTCTCTGATTCCGAGTTGTAGGTAGTCGCAAAAAATCGCTCAAATTCGAAATTCCTCGGCGTTATTTTTAACAGGCGGTGATCATGGAGTGATCTTGTGAATGACGTCTTCGGAAAATGTCGTCGCCTCTGTTTTTTTGTTCGCCGGTTCAGGAGACTTGGTTTAAGCTCTAGCCGTATTAAAACTTTTGTCCATGCCTGTATAATTCTTCTTATTGTATATTGTTCCCCAGTAATGTTCCCCGGCCTTTAATTTTTCTGACTTTTTAACCCCTCGATGCCTTTCTAAAATAATCTAGTTTACTTGTGGCCTGTCTATGCTCTCCATTCAAGAGATCATTGTTCAACGCCACTTCAATAGTTGTTCACTAATCGTTGCTAGTATTTTAATTAACCCCTTCCATCCCCTCTTTTGAAGTTTATCTCAGTGTTAATCTCTTGGACCAAAGCGTAGGCTATACCGTGCAATGCCCACAAGAACGGCGGCATATCGCAATTCGGTCATTCCTTATCACCAAACGTAATGTCCCAGTGGGAATGAGATCTAGGAAAATGGGATTAGTTAATAGCAACCTGTATTTCGCCAGAGGGTGTCCCCAAACGTCAGTCAACTCCATGAATAAGGCGACTTAAATAGGCGAGTGACCTTTACTTAGGAAGGAAGATTGGTAGAAGGTATACGCATCGTGTAAGTGCACTTACGAAAGAAGATATAATAAGGAAAGCGATAGACGAAGAAGTTGGAACACAATAGGAGCTTAGGGCGAAAATGGGACGGGTCCTTATAACGGGTAACTACCCAACTGGTCCATAGTGTGGGAGAAGGGAGGATGTCGCTGTAGGTCCTACAGTGTAGGATGTGTTGAGGAGGTTGAGCGGCTGCGGTTGCCGGTTGCGGAGGGTTGGGAGAGCGAAAGGCATCCTGTATGACGGGAGAAAGTGAGTTGCCTCACTTTGAGTGAACCAGAGGGTTGTTAACACCATCAGATCGAACTTCGTTCCATAGAAAGATAGAAAGGCAAGATGGCCGCCTCTTATCTTGTCAGGTCGTGCGTTACAAACGGTTGAATTGAACAAAAAAGCAATTGATCTAAAAGATGCCTACTTACATATTCCACTTGATGACGAATCCAGTTTGCTGACAGTTATTAATACACCCTTTGGGTTATTCAGGTACAACGTGTCGAGTATAATGCGGCAGTTAATCCGCTGATCAAGCAACCACTGGTACATGTCTGGTTGTGTTATTCAAGGGGCGCAAACTCAATACATAGTTCCAATGCCTTGGATCGGGATTGGAAGCTCGCAAGCTCTACCTCGGCGCTCGGAGCGTCTGGATTTGAAATCTCCGGTCGACTACCGCATGCCATCGAAGCTGCTGCACCCAGGTGGATGTGGTGATTGTTAAATTTAACTATTAATTGTGTTTTACTATACTGACTATTGCACCTCACTTTTACGAATATACAATTCCGCATTGCTGCACGTGTCTTCATTCGTTAAAGGTATTTGTTGGCTATTTGGGTTCTACCGATAATACAGACAATTCGTCTATTATATATTCAGGGTTAATTCAACAATCTATACAATACTACCACACACTCTTATTCCCGAATTTAAGAAGGCTTCAAGTACCGTTAATTCCGCTTGACGCCAATCTGCCAGTACCCGCTGTCGAGGTCCAACGCGTTTTAGACGGCTGAACCTCGGAGCTTCGACATGATATCTCGCAGCTTGGGTGGCATTTTCGAGTTCTTAATGGTTTGGTCGCTCAATGAGGAGCAATCGACGCCACTACTAGTGCCATTTACGCACGAATCCGATCAAAGTTTCAAAGTCTCCCGAATGATTATTTAACTTAGGCTTACGACAATGAAGCTTTTGTAAACATTTAAAAACGTCCTAGTTGATACAGTTTACTATTACTACCATCATAAGAACTTCTAATAACACTGGTTAATGGTTGATTGAATTGATGGTTTGGCCTGGTATGGACAATATTATAAAAATAGATCTATTTAAATCGGCAGGTTTTGTACTCACAACTGTAGTTCTTTATCTGTGCAATAATTTCCACAACATTCTTTAAAATAGCATTATATATCATTTCCGACCATTCAAGACCCCTCAAGAGAAAAACGAAATTCGATTACAATTTGATTATTGAAAATGAAAAATATCCCAAACCATCGCGATAAGAGCGAAAACTATTCTACGTTGTTGACAGTTCGTGTCGTCAAGCAGGTTCTAAAATTAAGAGGAATTACAGATCAATAAAAGTGACAAAGATAGTAAGCATTCCTGAAGCCAGCAGACAACACACATCTAGCTTTTTTATAGAATGAAAGAATCGCCAGAATCTTACATCTCGGAATTGCTGCTGACCCTTCAAGGAACTACAAACTTCTAACAGCGGGTGCAACAACAACTTCCGCAAACCCGCACGACCATCAACTACGATGCCTGGTGATTCTTTTGAAGACACCAAACGCATTCAACAGTGGTATTTGGAATTTGTTTTACCTGTTATGTGGCCATAGAAGCCAGTAGAATCGAAGCAACGATTAGGCCAACGTTAGCAATGAAACCAGAGCCTAAAATTAAATATACTGGTTTAATTGAATGAATGGAAAATTATGAGTAAATTAATTGTTAGGTATTTCGAGGAGGAACAATTAATAAAGTTAAAGGGTTTTTCATTAAAAGAACACAATACATGTTGTGGATGTCACTTAAAATAAAAAAGAAACAATGTTAGAAACGACCGATCAGATGATAATTGATTGTGAGTATTGGTCCCGAGATTCCGCTAAAATACCGGTTCTAATAAAATGGCTTTCATTACCGAAAAATGTCCGCAAGCACTGGAAACAAGCTCGACGATTCGAATACGCATACAATTCGTTGGCGACATACCTTTTGTTGTTGTTGTTGCTGCTGTTGTGGTTGGTGGTGGTGGTTCTGTTTGTCCAGAGTTATCATCTAAAACACAAGTAATGTGGATTAGAGCAGTTGACTTCAAATGCGACTCGTAGAATTTGCTAGGATTGCCGAGACAGATATGATGATCTGGATCTCTCTGTGGGTTCAACTGTAATCCATCGATCTTTCTGTACGTTAAAGCAGCCGAAGCGACCGAATGAGAGTTGGCCGTTTAAGCTGGTTACTAGTCAATGAGCTCGCTTAATGTAATCTTAATAACCGCAACCTATCAAACTTTATCAAAGTTTAGATTCACGGTTGAAATACTCGCACAAGATTGAATAAGGCAGTTCATCATTCGATAAACCTCTAAACAACGTGTAAGCATTGCATTTCGTACGCACTGGCGAAAACACTTTTCAAATCGATAAGATCTGTTTATTTGTGGACAAATATGGCATTTCTGGAGTTGATCACGATTTAACAACGTAGATACATGGTTGAGACAATACATGGGATTTGTGGTGATTGTTGCACCATTATTTCTTACTGTCAGACAAAAGACCATCTGGATTATCTGTTCATGGGTCCCCATCCGCAATATGTATGCATTGTTGACCATTTCAATGCATTCTTGATTCTAAAGAATAGGTTCCTCCTCTTTTGGCTTGCGTTACCGCAATATGTCCACATGCACATTAGAACCGGCTCATGATTTCAAAACGTGTATACTAAGTTGGCGAAATACCTGTTGCTGCTGCTGTTGTTGTTGTTGTCGTTGTTGTTTTTGGGATTGTTTTTGGTGCAATTGTTGTAGCTTTTGCTTCTGTTTGTCCTGAGTTTCCAGCTGAAACGCAAGTTATGCGGATTAGAGCAGTTTTACTGATATAGCATATTACGTTTCTTTGGTTTAACTTCCAAATGCCTTCTCGGTTAGTCATAAATGCGATAAAATCTGATTTATAACTACTAGACAAATGTAAATGCAGAACATGGTCTGTTCCTGTGTCTCGATGCATTGATCGTAACTGTCAATGCATACTTCGATCGAATTAATTGGCTACGAGCCAATAGCTTTCATAACCGAAAAATTTCCACAAGCACTGGAAACAAGCAAAACGATAAGAACAATTCGCTGGCGAAATACCTGTTGTTGCTGTTGTGGTTGTTGTTGTTGTCGTTGTTGTTTTTGGGATTGTTTGTGGTGCAATTGTTGTTGTTTTTGCTTCTGTTTGTCCTGAGTTTCCAGCTGAAACGCAAGTAATGCGGATTAGAGCATATTTTCCTAATTAGAATATTACGTTTCTTCCGTAGAACCTTTAATGCCTTTTCAATAAGGAATAATTTAGATTTACATTATATTAAAATACAATTGTAAAAAAGATCTACATTTATAGATCCTTTTTCTTATACAATGCTAATGTTGGTATTACTGTAATACAATTACCATCATCGTGACAATAGTTGTCTTGGAAATAAAGCAACAATTGATTAGAATGTTTCAGTGCGATTGACTACTTTAACGTCGAGCTACAGGCAACAGTGGTTTTTAGCTGGTGCAGACACTTTATTGAATGATCTTACAAGCTACAAACAAACTTGAGATCCCTCCGATTTCTCAGAATCCCCACAACACACACGCCTCCTACCATTAAACCAAGACTATCTCTTGCACTTTCATGCCAACCTTAAAGCTATTATATAATAACAAATATACTATGCAATTTACAACAATTATCGTACCGAACCCTTATCGAACTCGCCAAAGTTCCTCATAGCAGGCTACACATTGGTAGCTGGAATGTGCGAACATATGCCGATACCCGAAGCCAATGCCTGCCTCTCTCCAATTTCGTCCACACAATCGATACCACCAAGGCTTGCTCGAATGCATTGTCGCGACATAACCTTCAATTGTTTCGTCATTGTCGTATACGGCCCCGAAATGGCAGCAGAGGCCAAGGCAAGGGACGACTTTAACAGCGAGCTAGAGGCAACAGTGATGAGTAGATCAAAGTCCACAAAGTCGACATCCCACTCGTTGCAGAGTACTGGAACGCCTATACTGGCTCTTCGTTTTATACCTCGCGGCAGATCTGCACCAGTGTTTGTTGCACGATTATTTCTTACTGCCAGACAGAAGACCATCTGGATTATCTGTTCATGGGTCCCCATCCGCAATATTTATGCATTGTAGACCATTTCAATGCATTCTTGATTCTAAAGAATAGGTTCCTCCTCTTTTGGCTTGCGTTACCGCAATATGTCCACATGCACATTAGAACCGGCTCATGATTTCAAAACGTGTATACTAAGTTGGCGAAATACCTGTTGCTGCTGCTGTTGTTGTTGTTGTCGTTGTTGTTTTTGGGATTGTTTTTGGTGCAATTGTTGTAGCTTTTGCTTCTGTTTGTCCTGAGTTTCCAGCTGAAACGCAAGTTATGCGGATTAGAGCAGTTTTACTGATATAGCATATTACGTTTCTTTGGTTTAACTTCCAAATGCCTTCTCGGTTAGTCATAAATGCGATAAAATCTGATTTATAACTACTAGACAAATGTAAATGCAGAACATGGTCTGTTCCTGTGTCTCGATGCATTGATCGTAACTGTCAATGCATACTTCGATCGAATTAATTGGCTACGAGCCAATAGCTTTCATAACCGAAAAATTTCCACAAGCACTGGAAACAAGCAAAACGATAAGAACAATTCGCTGGCGAAATACCTGTTGTTGCTGTTGTGGTTGTTGTTGTTGTCGTTGTTGTTTTTGGGATTGTTTGTGGTGCAATTGTTGTTGTTTTTGCTTCTGTTTGTCCTGAGTTTCCAGCTGAAACGCAAGTAATGCGGATTAGAGCAGAAGTTTTACCGAATTAGAATATTACGTTTCTTCCGTAGAACCTTTAAAATGCCTTTTCGGTAAGCAATAATTTAGATTGACATTATATAAAAATACAATGGTAAAAAAGATCTACATTTATAGATAATTTTTGTTATACACTGCTAATGCTGGTATTATTATTATTATTTTTATTAAACCAGTCGATGGACGACGTTTACGGCGAGCTACAGGCAACAGTGGTAGATGAATAGTCTCCAAAGTGGACATCCCACTCGTCGAAGAGGACTGGACCGCCCGTACTAGCCCTTCAAACCACACCATGCGGCATATCCTCGGGAACGTGGGCCTTTGACATCGATGTAAAAAAATGATATTGGTATGCACTTACAGTCGTCGTTATAATCTATAACGGTAAAAAGATAAAATGATTAACGTGTAAGGGGAGTGTTGATTTGACCTCTCCAGATATTGATTTGTTAAATTTGAATTTAATCTGGCTCACTTTGTAGCAATATAAAACGTGTTGCCACCAATGTTGGATACTTTTAAATTGTGTTGTTTCTTATTATCCTTGAAATGACAGCTAGGAAACAGTTACTAAAGTGAATCCAATGCACTTTAATGCCAACCTAAAAGCTATTGTATAATTACAAATATCCTATGCTATTTACTACAATTATTGTACCGAACCCTTATCGAACTCGCCAAAGTTCCTCACAGCAGACTACACATTAAAATCTGGAATTTGCGCACACATGCCGATACCCGAAGCCAATGCCTGCCCGCCTACACGCCACACCACACGAAAACCACATCAAATCAGTCTGCCTCTCTTCAATTTCGTCCATACAATCAAAACCCACGAGACTTGCTCGAATGCGTTTTCGCGGCATAACCTTTAATTCGTTCATCATTGTCGTTAACGGCCCCGAAATGGCAGCAGAGGCCAAGGCAAGGGACGACTTTAACGGCGATCTACAGGCAACAGTGGTTGATGAATAGTCTCCAAAGTGGACATCCCACTCGTCGAAGAGGACTGGACCGCCCGTACTAGCCCTTCAAACCACACCATGCGGCATATCCTCGGGAACGTGGACCTTTGACATCGATGTAAAAACAATGATATCGTTATGCACTTACTATAGTAGTAATTATCTAAACCGGTAAAAAGATAAAATTATTTATATGTAAGTGAAGTGTTGATTTGACCTCTCCATATATTGGTTTGTTTAATTTGAATTCAATCTGGCTTACATTGTAGCAAATATAAACGCGCTGCCACCAATGTTAGATACTTTAAAATTGTGTTGTTTCTTATTATCCTTTAAATCGCTGCTGGCTAACAGTAACTAGAGTGTATCCAATGCACCTTCATACAAACCTAAAATCTATTGTATAATTACGAATATCCTATGCAATTAACAACAATTATCGTACCGAACCCTTATCGAAGTCGCCAGAGTTCCTTACAGCAGGCTACACATTGGTAGCTGGAATTTGCGGACACATGCCGATACCCGAAGCCAATGCCTGCCTCTCTCCAATTTCGTCCATACAATCGATACCACCAAGGCTTGCTCTAATGCATTGTCGCGACATAACCTTCAATTGTTTCGTCATTGTCGTATACGGCCCCGAAATGGCAGCAGAGGCCAAGGCAAGGGACGACTTTAACGGCGATCTACAGGCAACAGTGGTAGATGAATAGTCTCCAAAGTGGACATCCCACTCGTCGAAGAGGACTGGACCGCCCGTACTAGCCCTTCAAACCACACCATGCGGCATATCCTCGGGAACGTGGACCTTTGACATCGATGTAAAAACAATGATATCGTTATGCACTTACTATAGTAGTAATTATCTAAACCGGTAAAAAGATAAAATTATTTATATGTAAGTGAAGTGTTGATTTGACCTCTCCATATATTGGTTTGTTTAATTTGAATTCAATCTGGCTTACATTGTAGCAAATATAAACGCGCTGCCACCAATGTTAGATACTTTAAAATTGTGTTGTTTCTTATTATCCTTTAAATCGCTGCTGGCTAACAGTAACTAGAGTGTATCCAATGCACCTTCATACAAACCTAAAATCTATTGTATAATTACGAATATCCTATGCAATTAACAACAATTATCGTACCGAACCCTTATCGAAGTCGCCAGAGTTCCTTACAGCAGGCTACACATTGGTAGCTGGAATTTGCGGACACATGCCGATACCCGAAGCCAATGCCTGCCTCTCTCCAATTTCGTCCATACAATCGATACCACCAAGGCTTGCTCTAATGCATTGTCGCGACATAACCTTCAATTGTTTCGTCATTGTCGTATACGGCCCCGAAATGGCAGCAAAGGCCAAGGCAAGGGACGACTTTAACGGCGAGCTACAGGCAACAGTGATGAGTCAAAATCCCCAAAGTCGACATCCCACTCGTTGCAGAGAACAGGAACGCCCAAACTGGCTCTTCGTTCAATGCCGCAAAAATGTTGGCATCGGGCAAGGTTTTAAAAACGGTTTGATTGTAATACACTTACGGTCTTCGTAGTCTTCTTTAAACGTAAATAATAATAAAATGTATATGTTGACATTTTCTAGCGTATATAAAAAAAATATTATTATCTATCTATTTATAATATGACTTCCTTTTTCACGTGGGATCACAATTACACGTAAAATATAGCTAAATTGTAAGTATATATTGGAATTGTGTAGTAAATACGGCTCTATCATGTGATCCCAATCGACTTTGCTAACACGAAAGTGGAGGGTTGATTTGACCTCTCCGGATATTGCAAGCCCGTTACCTCCTACTTCAGCCCTCGATCATGAAACACATAATGCTATCATCGAACTGTGCTGGCGTGTAACAAGTGGACAAGATTTCGAGACAAACGCATTACTCTTCGTTGGTGCAGACACCTTATTGAATAATCTTGAAAGCTAAAACCAATAAAGCTGCCTGTGATCCGCAATCAAAATTACACCACACGAATGACCATAGTATACACGTCAATTGAATATTCTACCGCAGCCAACCACACCACACCACATAAAATCAGTCTGCCTCACTCCAATTTCGTCCATACAATCGATACCACCAAGGCTTGCTCTAATGCGTTGTCGCGACATAACCTTCACGTTTTTCGTCATTTTCGGCTGGTTACCAGTTAATGAGCTCGCTTAATGTCATCGTAATAACCGCAACTGATCAAACTTATTCAAAGTTTAGATTCGCGGTTGTAATGCTCGCTCAAGATTGAATAAGACAGATCATCATTCGAGAAACCTCTAAACAACGTGTAAGCATTGCACTTCGTAGGCTCTGGCGAAAACGCTTTTCAAATTGATTAGATCTGTTTATTTGTGGACAAATATAGCATTTGCGGAGTTGATCACGATTTAACAACGTAGATACATGGTTGAGACAATACGTGGGTTTTGTGGTGGTTGTTGCACTGTTATTTCTAACTGCCAGACAAAAGACCATGTGGATTATTTGTTCATGGGTCCCCATCCGCAATATTTGTGCATTGTTGACCATTTTCAATGCCTTCTTGATTCTAAAGAATTGTTTCGTCGTCTTTTGGCTTGCGTTATCGCAATATGTCCACAGGCACATTAGAACCGGCTCATGATTTCTAAACGTGTATACTGAGTTGGCGAAATACCTGCTGCTGCTTTTGTTGTTGTCGTCGTCGTCGTTGTTGTCGATGTATTTGGTACGATTGTTGGTGCAGAATTTGTTGTTGTTGTTGTAGTTGTTGGTTCGGTTTCTCCGGAGGTTTCAGCTGAAACGCAAGTAATTCGGATTAGAGCAGAAGTTTTACCGAATAAGAATATTACGTTTCTTCCGTTGAACTTTAAATGCCTTTTCGGAAAGCAATAATTTCGATTGACATAATATTATAATACAATGGTAAAAAAGATCCACATTTATCGATCCTTTTTTTGATCCACTGCTAAAAGTTTGTATTATTATTATTTTCCCAGTCGATGGACGACTTTAACGGCGAGCTACATGCAACAGTGGTATTGAGTTGGTGTAGACACTTTATTGAATGATCTTACAAGCTACAAACAATCTTGAGATCCCTCCGATTCCTCAGAATGCCCGCAACACACAAGCCTCCTACCATTAAACCAAGACTATCTCCGCATCTGCTCTAAACGGAGACGACAACTAGAAAGATGTTCCCAGAACGATTTTTCTGCCAGTAATTTCATCCTTACACCTTCTAACAATACCTTGTGGTGGTGGTGGTGGTGGTTGTAGTGGTGCAGGTGTTGGTTGTTGTTGTTGTTCTGTTTGTCCGGTGGTTTCAGCTGAAACGCCAGTAATTCGGATTAGAGCAGTTTTACCGAATAAGAATATAACGTTTATTCCGTAGAACTTTAAAATGTTTTTTTCGAAAAGCAATTATTAAGATTGACATTATAATTAAATACAATGGTAAAGAAGATCTACATTTATAGATCTTTTTTGTTACACACTGCTAAATGTTGGTATAATTGTAATATCATTACCATCATCGCTGCAATAGTTGTCTTGGAAATAAAACAAAAATTGATTAGAATGTTTCAGTGCGATGGACGACTTTAACGGCGAGTTACAGGCAACAGTGGTATTTTGTTGGTGCAAACACTTTATTGAATGATTTTACAAGCTACAAACAATAAAGCTGCCTGTGATACGCACGAACGACTGTTTATCTATGGTATGCACGCCAATTAAATATTCTCATTAATTTTATAATGGAAGAAACATTAGCTGTTTAAATAAACCGCATTGTTGTGAATCTGAAAGAACCGTCTCCAAATTCCCGAGACCCCTAATGCTTCTCTCATAATATGCCTCCTCCGGTAATCGACGCTTTTCTACAACCACCCCTTAGCGGCCGAGGTGAAAAACGAGCTCACTGGCAATCTTGAGATCCCTCCGATTTCTCCGAATCCCCGCAACACACATGCCTCCTACCATTAAACCAAGACGACAACTTGAAAGATGTTCCCAGAACAATTTTTCTGCCAGTAATTCCATCCTGACACATTATAACAATACCTTGTGGTGGTGGTGGTGGGAGTGTTTGTCCGGAGTATCCAGCTGAAACGAAAGTAATGCGGATTCGAGCAGTTTTACCGAATTAGAATATAACGTTTATTCCGTAGAACTTTAAAATTAATTTTCGGTAAGCAATAATTAAGATTGACATTATATTAAAATACAATGGTATATAAGATCTACTTTATTGAATGATCTTACAAGCTACAAACAATCTTGAGATCCCTCCGATTCCTCAGAATCCCCGCAACACACACGCCTCCTACCATTAAACCAAGACGACAACTAGAAAGATGTTCCCGGTAGATTTATCCTTATTTTAAGAGTATTCTTAAGTACTGTGTTATATACTATCTCGATACTCCGTCCGCGTTTCTAGAATGTAATTGTTCGCTCTGGTTAAGATTATCCTAAGCTTACCATAATTGTCGACGTTTAGTCCTGTAAAACGGTTTAAAACAGTTTCAATGATTATAACAACTTTCAACCAAATTCAAATACTTCCTCGTGTTGCCACGATATAAAGACTACATTTGTTCTTTTTCTTTTCCGATTCTTTTTTTCTATTTTTATTCTTACAATTTAAATAAATAAGTATTGTCTAAAATGCTATTTTACGCGTTTATTGGGTGACCCCTATACAGAATCACTGCTTTTTAAATGACAATATCATTTCTTACCAGAGCCGCTTTCTAAAATAAATTAAAGAAATAGTACACTGAGTCAGATAATGTCTTTGATAATTGCTAAATTAATTCAATTTGTTCTCCCTAGGTTTTTGAAACAGCCCTAAGTATTAAAGGGTAATTTATTAGCCCAATAAAAATATTAATTTGAAATCAAATAATTTTTTTAACACAAACATTAAGAGTATTGAAGGCTAGTTGAGTGTCTTAGAATATTCTCGAAATATTAACAAAGAAAACGTTGCGAAAAACAACGAATTATAATACATTGAACATCATCAACACATTCAAGTTAACGGGAGCTGAAATCAATTATCTCGAATATAAAACGTGTTGCCACCCATGTCGGATACTTTAAAATTGTGTTGTTTCTTATTATCCTTTAAATGACAGCTGGCAAACAGTTACTAAAGTGTATCCAATGCACTTTCATGCCAACCTAAAAGCTATTGTATAATAACGAATATCCTATGCAATTAACAACAATTATCGTACCGAACCCTTATCGAACCCGCCAAAGTTCCTCACAGCAGGCTACACATTGGTAGCTGGAATGTGCGAACACATGCGGATACCCGAAGCCAATGCCTGCCCGCCTACACGCCACACCACACGACAACCACATCAAATCAGTCTGTCTCTATCCATTTTCGTCCATACAATCGATACCACCAAGGCTTGCTCTAATGCATTGTCTCGACATAACCTTCAATTGTTTCGTCATTGTCGTATACGGCCCCGAAATGGCAGCAGAGGCCAAGGCAAGGGACGACTTTAACGGCGAGCTACAGGCAACAGTGGTCGATCAAAGTCCCCAAAGTCGACATCCCACTCGTTGCAGAGAACAGGAACGCCCAAACTGGCTCTTCGTTCAATGCCGCAAAAACGTTGGCATCGGGCAAGGTTTTAAAAACGGTTTTATTGTAATACTCTTACCGTCTTCGTCGTCTTCTTTAACCGTAAATAATAATAATAAACAAATGTATCAATAGACATGTTCTTGCGTTTATAAATGGATAAAAAATATGATTATCTATCTATTTATAATATAACTTCCTTTTTCACATGGGATCACAATTACACATGAACTATAGCTAAATTGTAAGCAAAGATTGGATTTGTGTAGTAAATACGGCTCTATCATGTGATCCCCATCGACGTTGCTGACACGAAAGTGGAGGGATGATTTGACCTCTCCGGATATTGCAAGCCCGTTACCTCCTTCGGCAGCCCTCGATCGTGTAACACATCATGCTATCATTGAACTGTGCTGGCGTGTAACAATTCTCAAAGATTTCGAGATAAACGGATTGCTCGTAAGTTGGTGCAGACACCTTATTGAATGATCTTACAAGCTACAATCAATAAAGCTGCCTGTGATACGCACGAACGACTGTGTAAATGGTATGCACGCCAATTCAATATTCTCATACATTTTTAAATGGAATAAACATTATTTAATGGGGTCTGTTTAAATAAACTGCATTTAAGGGAATTGAAAACGAATTTTGTAAATACCAAATTGGCAGCCGCCCAACATCGAAGACGCTAGTAAGAGGATGCCCACGGCGTTGAACATCTTGTTGTACTGTGGTTCTGCTGCAATTTGGCGCTAATTATATACCTCTGCAACCAGTGTGAGGCTAATTTGCTGAGGTCAGTTAAGAGCAGAACCGTTCACCTGAATCCAACAGGCGTTAGCGTGTTAATTAAACACAGTCCACGTTATGGTCTGCAAAATGGTACAAATATGGCTCAATTTAATTTGGCGTTGTTTCGTCATCATTGAATACATTTAATCGATGAAGCTAAAACAGTGGGAAAAACATTTATTTCGTAAGCCACCTATCGTGGAAACTCTCCTACTTATAAAGATGATATAGGCCTGTAATTTACATCATAATTACGCTTTTACTAAAAACGAGACAAAATTCGATATGTACCGAGATAATAAGTAAGGGGTCTTCAAGAAAGAAGCACGATATCTGGCTCACACGGCCATATTACGTCTTCTCTCTCGTAACTGGTATAAACGGCACTTATATGAATTTTCACCGGTATAAAATACACCTGTCCACAAACCTGTCAAACCCTCACACTCCACTATGGCCAAGACAATAAATCTGTCAAAAGACACCATTAACTAAATATCGTGGACCTCCAACAGACAGCAAAGATTTAATCTGCAATAGGTAAGCAGCTTGTTGTGAATAAATCAACTGTGCGAGTACTTATAAGTTATTGGGAGCCATACAAGACCACGGATAATCCACCTTGATCCGGGGTCTCAAGCAAGATCTCATCCCGTGGGTTCAAAATGATCAGACGAAATGTGAGCCGACCCAGTGAATGACCTGCAGAGAGATGGGACGAACATAATAATTGCTACCACAATAGCAGAATACGATGCAAGCGACCGAAATCCTGAAGAGTATGGCGTGTCACCGAATGCATCAATGCTCTAGAAGAGAGATCTGCTTGGAAGAAGAATGTGGTAAAATGCCAGCAACAGGGTTGTGAAAATCGCATTAACACTTGCAGAAACCGTTTGACCTCTGTGATTGGCAACATATTGGACGAAGCAATGTATTGATGTGCATGCGTGGGCTTGAACGTATTTGGAGTATTCAGAAGAGGATTGGGTTAATGTGATAGGGTCAGATGAGACTGAGATAGACGGGTTTGTTAAAAACGAATGGAGAACAATGCGCACCATACCTACAGTGGAGCATGAGGGTGAAAATATTGAGCTTTGGGGCTGTAACGTTGCTGGATCTTTCAAAATGCCTATGATTCGAAACACACCTCCTAGATGACGAAGGAGCGGCTTTGTAAGAAGCATTTAATGGTCCAGCAGTGGCCTAAGCAATCACTAGATCTTCATCCCATAGGAAGGCGTGTCGGGGTTTTTCATTGGTAGCCCCAATACATCAATGCACTGGAAGATATCTGTTTGCAGGTATTGGCCAAAATAGGGACAACCGTGTGTGAAGACCTTGTGAATACTTACAGAAACCGTTTGAAGTATGTTATTGCCAACAAATTATGTATAATACAGTATTGGGATGAAATAAGTTTATTGAAATAACCTGAATAAATAGTACGTTTCCTGTGATGTACTTTGGCTCAAGACCCACGCAAATGTGTCCTGGGGTAAGAGCCGTCACCCAGGGAAGCGGCGGACCGTTCCTCTTCATCCCATCTGCACAAGCGCGTTAACTCAAGCGCAAAAAACTGGCTTCGTATATTTTACCAGGCGACTTGTGAAACAACCGATTGGATTCAACTTTTGCACATGCTGTCGGTTAGTCTTGAAATAAAATCTGCAGCGACGATATGTACCAATTCCATACACTTGTTATTTATTCTAGGTTTTTGATTAAAATATAACCTTTACTCAACAAAGTGTTTTGTTGGTGATTCTAAAGCCCTCTTCCGCAGCGTTTGAAAGGGAATCTTGCTGTCAGCAATCAGTGCCATGTTCGTTTCGCCACAAGCGATCATGCGCTGTTACTACCACTACAACAGCGGTATATGGTTCCCACATATTCACCCATACCCTGGAAGCTGGCGCTGTCGATAACCACAGAGATTATTTTTTGATTCCTGATACGTTTCCCCACCAAATTTCTGGGGTCAGAATTCCCCAATGTCATAATATTGAACGACGATCATTTTATCAATCCACCGGATGAAATGACCAAGCCGAATCCAGTCTACAAGTTACCATCGTTTACTTGTAATTCGGCGTTATTTATTATAACATGGGAGGCTCGTCCAGTCAATCGTGAAATATGAATGGAAAGACTGACCAATATTGATTTTTTGGGGGCCCTATGCTCTCATATTATAGTCAAGCTTGTTAAACCCAATTTAAATGTCACAATGTTTATCGCATAAACGGCACCAATGCTGCCTTCCAAATCGCTTGTCATTCGTAAAAACAAAAATATTCGACACAGACATTTTTATCTATGCCAGTTCTTTCTCATGTATTTCCATGTATTTGCCACCGTTTTCCAAAATATCCATTATTTTAAGTTTTCGAAACATTTTAATAACGTCTCGGATTTTATTGGCGAGTTTTTTTAAGATTTTAAGCCCAGTTTGTGCTGGTTTCGAAATAAAAAAAATGCATATTAATGGTATTGAATTATGGCCACTTAAACGAGGCAGCTTGGGACGGCGTCTGTAGAATATTCTCATTTATACGGCTTATCTTTTAGCACGAGATAACCACAGGTAAAATATTAACTCTTTTATCAAAATCTTGATTCTAAATTATATTCGACTTCTACTAAATTTATTTAAGTTGCATATGATGATTAACCTTCAGTAATTCGTCGTTAACTTTTTAATTAACTGTGCTAAGCCACACGAGTGTAGGCATTGCGATTTATCCTTTTCATGCCGATGAACCTTTGCGAACAAATCAAGTCCGTTCACGAAGTCGCACAATATCCCAAGTTCCTATAAATGAAGATCATTATGGTGGTCATGGGATAAGAATACGCTAAGCTTCTACAAGGTACTACTTTTTCTCCCTCACTTGTCTCTGCGAAAATTTGCTGTTTTATAAACCTTAGAAATCGTTTCCATTGACGTCTTGTGCTTGAAAAGACGTTGACGGGGTGTTTTTTAGATTCGAAGCCGAACGCGTGCAGTCCCTGTTATAAATCCTTATCGCAGTTTAGAGCCCGTTAGTGATTCATTTGAGTAATATTCTTTCGTGTTTATCTTAATTTTGATCGATTTTTCCTTCTTCCATTGAGCAGATCCTACCAGAAAACATCCCAGAGACCGACCGCCAGTCCCTTTACAAGTCGTTGGTTCCGTTCACAAACGTTTTCACTTGGGCAGACCAGGCCATTGGACGGACCAATGTCGTACAACACCGGATAGACACAGGTTCTGCAATCCCCCTAACACCTTCATCCGCGAAGAAAACTCTTCCACCTCCGCGACGAACTCAACACAATCGTCGACAACATGCTACAACAAGGCATTATCAGACCCTCGAGCTCCCCGTTGGCCGCCCCCGTCACCCTAGTAAAGAAAAAGGACAACTCCCTCAGGCTGTGCATCGACTACAGGCGCCTTAACGCCGTCACAATCAAAGACGCTTTTCTCCTACCTCGTATGGATGACTTGTTAGCGGTTATGGCGCATCAGAAGTACTTTACATCTCTGGATCTCTCCTCCAGCTACTGGCAGATTGAAGTACACCCCGAAGACCGTGCGAAAACGGCTTTCACACTGCCTAGCGGACTCTACGAGTTTACCACACTCCCTATGGGCCTCGTCAACGCAGCGGCAACGTGCCAACGCTTGATGCAAAGAATACTCCAAGGGTTGTACCCTTCCCGCTGCCTCGTTTATCTAGACGACGTAATAGTGTGGGGCGCCACAGTCGAGGAACTATTGCGGAATCAAACAGAGGTGTTATCGCGGTATGCACGAGCAGGTTTGACGCTGAACCCCCGGAAATGTGCCTTTCTGCAACCGCAAATCCGCTTCCTCGGTCACATTGTAGGCCGCGACGGTCTCCAAACAGACCCCGATAAGGTCAAGGCCGTCAACGACTGGCCTCTTCCCTCTAACGGCGATGAAGTACAGTCTTTTCTAGGACTAGCCGGCTATTACACATCCTTATCCCAACCTACGCCCGCCTTGCCTTCCCACCAACACGACTAACCGAGAAGTCCCGCCCGTTTCGTTGGACCCCCGACTGCGACCGCGCTTCTTCCCATCTCAAAGAGGCCCTCACCGCTGCCCCAGTCCTCAGCTTCCCCGTACTTACCCGTGACGGCCCTCCGTTTATCCTGGACACGGACGCCAGTAGCCATGCCATTGGCGGTGTCCTTGCACAGACCGGCGACGATGGCAAGGAACATGTAATCCAATATGGTAGCCGCACCCTCGACAAGGCTGAACGGAACTACAGCGCTACCCGTCGCGAGATGTTGGCACTGGTCTTCTTCACGAAAAAGTTTGCCGCCTTCCTGAAAGGAAAACCCTTTATCATACGGACAGACCACTCGGCGCTCCAATGGCTCCAAAGTTTCCGGGAACCCGAAGGACAAGTGGCACGCTGGCAAGAAATGTTATCCGACTTTGAGTTTACAGTAGTCCACCGACCCGGAAAACAACACCTCAACGCCGACGCTCTCTCTCGCATCCCGATGCGCGAACCCCACAGCTGCCCCGTCTGTACCGACGTAGATGTCAACACGTTAACGGTATCGTCCTCCGCAAACAATTGGGCTGATCTGCAATCCAACGACCCCGACATCGGCCTTATTTACAATAGAATGGCCCACGGTTCCACTAAGCCGACAAAGAAACAAATGGCGGGAGAAAGCCATGCATCTCAAACCTTGTGGTCGTTCTGGCATAATCTATCGGTGAGGGACAGAGTCCTCTTCTTCCAGTACGACCCTAATTCCCCGGTTCGCCTGGTGCTTCCCCCAGCCCATGCACGCGCCATCGTACGAGAACTTCACCATCAGCTAGGCCATGTTGGTCAGGGCAAATTGGACAAGGCCGCAAGAGATCGCTTCTGGTGCCCAAACCTCCGACAGGAGATCGGCCTTGTATGCCAGGACTGTGATACCTGTAGACGCATCAAGCACCCCAACCACACCCCTCGTGCACCTCTCCAACCCATCGCTTCAGGCTATCCCAATCAGCGGCTTGGAGTGGATATCGTCGGCCCCTTCCCTCAATCCCGGACTGGTAACCGGTACCTGCTCGTCATGGTCGATTTCTTTTCTAAATGGGCCAAAGCCGAACCACCGTCTTCCTCCAGCCACTGAGGACAGTGGCTTTGTAGAGGGAGGGCTCTGTAACGCACGCCACTGGCTGCATGTATAGTTTTTATACCTGGTAATTTTACTTGGTTTTTATATCATTTTAGGTCTGCCCTTTAATCCTCGGCAACGCTTCTGATCCCAACCAGACATTATATTGCTATTCCACTCGTCTATCGATAATAAATCCTCCATCACATCCTCTCCTGTTCACTCGATTCTGCCTCAGTTTCACGGTGCATATTCACCCCTATTTTCTCCAGGTCTTCGATCCTACGAGGACATTACACTTTAGCCTTTGTTACAAGCCAATTGAAGATACTTTCAAGAAACTGTGGTCATCGGGTTAAAATTGCTTCAAAGATGGGGAGGTATCTTAGCAACTATTTTATTACAAATTTAGCTGGAGAAATCAAATATATATGGCGTGAATTCACATCGCTAAATTTACCGAGGATGTTGTATGTTACATTATATACTGCCTGCGTAATGTCGTTCATTCGTATTTTTTAATGCTACATATCGGTTATTTGATTTAATATTTGCTAAAGAAGAACATTGTTTTCTAGATTCAGTATCACTACATGATCATTTGGATTAATATTTTTGGTGTGCACTAGTACTAACACTTTCTGAATAATTCTTTCCTTTCAGTTCCCGAAATAATTGGGTTTAGGAACGCACACACAACCTTTAGAATGTAGGTTTCATGTTGTTGCGTAATTTCCATTTGTCTTTTCACACATTGACGTATTGTTTTTTTATTGTTTTTAATTGGCCTACGTAATTGTAGAGGGCAGGGGACGAATCACGAGAGAGGGAAGTACAGCATGCGTGGCAGGGGCCGGGGGTAACGGAGTTTGGGAAGCGGTGTCGCGGGAGGGTAACCTGGGTACTCACTGTCTTTTCTGGCTCTACCACGGGGGTACTCGAAGAGTCTTCGTAGTTCTGACTCGAGCTTTGTTCCTTAGCCATAAGCTTCTCTACAACTAACGCCAGTTGGCGGACTTTCTCCTCCAATGACTTCTGTCTGTCTTCTTCTGTATTCTCGCGCGAAGAAGACACCGGTCGACCTTCGGTCGTCGACGTTCTCGTAGATACAGTGGATACGGCCATTTCTGGCAGGAGCTTCTTAGTTGTCCTTGGCACCGATTTCGCCGTTTTCTCAATATAAAGGTAGAATGAATTAGCGATAACCAAAAACGCACCGCACGTTACTCGAGGATTCTAGAAGTCCTAGATTAAGCCCGGCTCCGGTCCCATTAAAACAAAAACCCATTAATCGATATTAAAAAACGACCATTACAAAAAGAGATTACAATTCGTGTGAAAGTTTATTAAAAACGTTAGTTATAATTAAATAAGATTGTTTTCTTCTAACCACTTCCCCCTCAGACGAGAACCCCCCCCCTTTTTCCTTTCCCGCAGGTCATTCCTCTTCGGTCTCTTCCCCAAAGCGGGTTCCCTGGTCTCGCACGGCTTCGACCTTGAAGGCGTTCACCGGTCCTGAAGTGGAAAAGCATGCATTACATATAGACAAGAATAAAAATTTTCCTATTCTGTTGTGCTTGTCTATTGATTGATGTCTGGGACACCACCCACCCCTTTTGGTGGAGCGCTTGATGTACACCGTTTTCTAATTCCACGACGACTGTTTCGGGTCGCGGTTGTCGATGACCTTGAAGGGTCCTACCCACCGGTCGTCCCAACCACATAAGGAGTGGTAAAGTGACCATTAGATGGCGTGGCATTTGATAAACAACGGCACTTTTCTACTTGATTTTTTTATTTATATAGATAGAAAAGACATGATAAATTGATGCCAGGCGAGTCCTCGAGGCTGAAAATATTCACCAATGGGATGTGCTACATCCAATTCAATGAGGGCACTGGTTTGACGAAAAAAGATCCTTTAAATTGTTCGAATGAGGCTTCAATTTTGCATGGCTAACATGACTGTCAGGATTACCGAAGAAGATATTACGTACACTAAAACTTGATGAACTGGGTCTGGGTTAAATCTCCGACGAGTAGGCCCTAGTTTTCTAAATTTTAATGTGTGTTATCCAAAAACGCTTACATTCGTCGCTGTACATTGTTTCTCGGTAGTAAACACAACTCCAACATGTTTATGCATTTTTTGGCACTGTGGATCCTGTATTCAACCACCCACAGGAGAGACCTAAACCAGATATTCATTGACGCCAAGGATTCGCTGAAAAAAACGTTTGTATCCGTTTATTTTTGTTTATTTATCCGTGTATTTGTTAAAACATATTTTCCTAGTATGTGTGCATCGACTCTCGCAGTGCCCCGTACTAAAGGTCGCTCCAAAACGACAAGATTACATTCATAGAGAATCATCAACTGTCTCGCCCAAGCGTGAAGTTGTAAGGTATGGCTACAGTGAAGTGTGACCTCGTCAACAAGAGATCACGGAACATGCAAGCAAACACGAACAGTTAAATTGATAGGTTTGTACGCAATTATTCTTGCACTAACCTTCACTCGAATAATTGCAAGTACTATCTATCTATCTATCATCTTTTATCTTTCGAGATTGTGCCAATCTTTTGTGTGGCCCAATCATTATTAAACCACCAGAAGCTTCTAATCAACTACTCCGCTTCCCGAAATTCTCTACCTATCTTCACTATGACGTACTCGGTACCCTAAAGACACAATCAAATGGTGTGTAAGTCCTGTATACCATACAATATACGCCAATCGCCAAATAGACGACTGAAACCATGGACTTCATTAACCCCAAATCTCTTGGCATAGTACCACTCGGATTTGAGGGATAAATGACGTGTTTATTCAATCTAATCTACATATGACGTCGAAATAATTCGAAATGGGTAATAATATGTTTCAGATAAAGGTGATTTTTTCGATTTTGGCGTTGTCCATGGCGTCGCTTCGAAGGCTGTTCACTTCACGTGGTGGTAGATCCACTTGGAGACGCCCTCGAAGGAGTTGAAGAGGAGCCGACGGTGCGAAGAACAGGTTCGCGTCGTGCTTGACCCCAAGACTCCGTGCACGTACCATCGACCATCTTGGTCATTTCGACAGAAGAGACCGCCACCAGTGCCGCCCGCGCATTCGTTCTAGAACAGAAACTGTGGGGGATTATGTGGCACTCCCGTCCTATCTGTTATTCATATCCATTGCCTTCTGGTGTCACCCTTTCCTACTAACGTTCGATGAATTCTCCTCAGACACGCAACGCAGATCCCAACCAACCGGAAGACATGAGGCGAGAAATAACCTGAACAGCCTCTCGTCTTCTCTCGTTTGTTTCAGTTGGTGGGGATCTGGGCTGCTGGATATGACAAGTGGCGACGCAGAATTCTTATTTGATCCAGTTACGCGTGATGTGACAATGATCCAGCATAACGAGAGTCTCCAGTGCCGTCTACGCTGTGGCAGAAATAACACGGTTTCTGGTCCTTGTCGGGGCGGCAGTATTTAGTACCAGTGCAGAGACAATCCCTTCAAAGAGACCCCATATCCAAGTTTCTCTCACGCGTCGACAAACAGAGAGATTCTCCCGCCGCCCTTCGTCTGACAGGCTAAGTGTGTATATCCGCTCAGCCAACGTCATCCCAAGATGGTAAACCTGCAAATGCCTTTGAGTGAAGATGTTGTACTAAGCGACAACATGTGGTGAAATTACATATTCAACGTGCCTAACACTAGCCAAAAGCCGGCCGGCAGAAAATAGTCGACGTCAAGATCGATGGCAGCCTGATCGATTGCAGATGGACACTGCCTCGAACATATCGACTCTCCCCACAGGCTATGAAGGTCCCGTGGACGACCCTCCATTAAGAAGAATCCAGGTTAAAGTCAGTGTCCGCAATTAGTATGCGAGTCATAAACTACTTCGACAGATATCAGCGACCGTGAGTACCGCCTTGCGTCACGAGACAGCTCTACGGTTAATGTAATTTGCGAGTGCATTTCCAGTCCTACGGCGACTCTCCGGTGAGTGAAGCTTTCATCGAAAACCCAGATGAATTGTCCATGGGGCCGACACCTTCCACCAACTTTGCGGAATCCTTCGTCCAGGCTCGACCCGTGGCGCGGAAATTCACCATTAACACATGATTGAAGTCTGGATACAATTTCGGCTATTTATTCAGTCATTCAACATAGAGGACGATGTAAATATTGGTAAAATATTGCACGACTAGACTGAACTGCTTGTTTGCTCCGGTATCAATGATTTCGGGTTCTATTCATGCAGGTTAATTTGCAGATTTGCAAAACCTCTGGCTACTACCTACTTAGACGCAAAAAACCCGACAGGTTTGAAGACAAACCAAAATGAATGCACTTAAACGGAGAGAGGGAGAGTAATCAGACTCAATGCGAATGATTTCAGAAAGCCAGAATCCAACGCTCTGGATAAGCGTAGCCAATATAATTAATTAAATGGAAAAAACTGTAAACACTGTGGTCAGTGAGATGTTTTAAGATTATCGAGACCTTGAACAGACGAAAAAATACTGCTGGTAGCTAATGCAAACCCATATCAATTTTCGCGTTTTAAGGGTTTTGGGCATATGAAATTTGGCTGTCCCAACACTGTAACCAATTTCAGGCAATCCACAAATGAACCCAATCATCATTTATTTATGATTAATTGGGTCGAGACCGCAATAAGGTTTCTCAAATTACTAATTTTCTGGCTGTTTGGGGGATATTTTTAATGTTTCGAATTTTTCCCACCTTTGGAGGCGCAAACGTTTCTCTGATGGTGAAAAATTTCGTACGAACTCGCGAATATCCCCGGTTATGTCCATTAAACACATGCAATTCATAAATCAGTTCAAATTCACGAGGAATTAACCCCCCTCTCAGTCTTCGTGTATTCTAAAAGAGGGTCAAATTATACGCTTCGAATTCATTAGACACCGGTTCTATAGTAATTGGTCCTTGTGAGCTAAATAAAGCAATTTAAATCGCCACAAAACACTGCCAACTAATATGTTAGCAGTCTATATATTGAAGTCTGCTTTTTCGTTCGGCTATACTAAACTAGATAATTATCCGACTTCTGGAAGATTTTTCTACGGAGACTGTTATTGTTTCTGAATTCTTGAGGAAGTAAAATTAAATAAACTTGCCGATTTAGCACAAATTTGATAGCCGTTTTCCTCCTCCTCCTCATCCTCCTCCTCCGCTCCCCGACTGAAGCACTTTTGGAGATTCTCAATTGTCAGATTCAGTTCCCGCGGCTTATCCGGTCATCTCCTCCTCGGTGATGACCTCGCGCACCGACAACAACCGTGACCTCCAGCCACCGAAGAGACTTCCGAGTCGGCGTCCACCAAACCGTCTCACCGATCGCTTCTTCTCCCAGCCCACACTGTAGCAGGTCGAGCCCTCCGACACGGTGGAATTCTTACGGGGAAGACAGGCGACCGCGGCGGCTCCATTTCCTACAAACACACGATGCGGAGTGGTCCAAATATTGGAAGAAAGGGGGTGTAGAAGCACTACACCTTCCCTACTTATCCCCCACCCGCCAACACCGGTCTTTTTCGAGGCCATATTCGAAAATTCTAGAAAAAAGGTTTTCCAAACCGGTGCAGTACTTTCACGCTACACACGAAAAACGTGGCTGGGATTGACTGCGGCTTATTTGCTGTCTGTGTCTAGCCTGCAAGCTAGTAGCCATTCGAAAACACGCGGTTGAAATCTGGAACCGGGAAATCACAACAACGTGAGTTAATTACCCTTCGCAAGAAATCTGTTATTTGTGCCAATTCCCTTGAAGTACTCCGTCTGCCCGATTTTCCCAACCAGCCCGAACCTCGGCATTCCTACCTAATCGCAGCAGTCAATTAATACGGCTGTTTGGAGTATTTCTCTTTTTCTACTGCACTACGGTGGGTGGGAACCACGGGTTATGGCACAAACCTACGGTGTTGTGACCGCAATCGGCAGCGCAACTCACCCAGGTTCACGCGATCACTCAACTTAATGAGGGCAACGTCGAAATGACTGTTTCGACTCCAGGCGTCCCATTCGGGGTGAATGATGACAAAATTGGCTGGGTTGTGTTGGCTGGCGCCACCGACGACAACTTCCATGTTGGAGACATTTGTAGGGACGCCGAAGGGCACCTGGTGGCCTCTGAAGAAGGACCGGAGGCAGTGGGCAGCAGTGAGGACCCAGTGGGGGTTCAGGAGGGTCCCACCACACACCATCGTTGAGCCCAGCACCCTTGCGGCCGCGGTCCTGTAGATTCTCACCTAAGCAGTGGTAAAACGAGTTTGCTCATGTAAAAATAAGACCCCGATGACTTTAGGTCATGCCGATAATCCAACAAAGCGAAAGCGGGTATTACAATAACGAAGACCCGAGAAAATCACTACCTCTTTCTCTTTGTCAAATAACTCAGTTGTGCAACAAGGCGCAGAGCTATCTCTCATTTCTGGGTCCACTAGTACGCGGAAGACTAGACTCGTTGTGTTCAACAGTCGCTTATCCTAGAGTGACCATGTTATTTCTTCACAGAATAACCGTGGTAGATGTTTTCCAACAAGTACCGTAGCTGAAACAAGCATCAACAGTGTAGTGGGCAGCCAATTATCTTAATTTCCTCTGTCCTTGTCCTTCCACAACCTCGGATAATCATTATTCAACTCAGCCCCAAAACAAACACCGACGCCCCGTTTCGTGAAACAGTTTTCGAAATATAACCGAGGCATCGACACCGTCCGCCGAGTCGTTACAAGTTGACGTCTAACACGTCCGTCCGAGGGAGGTGTTGGAGAAACGTTTGATTCCCCAAGAATACTCCGGTGTATTGTATTAATTCCTGCAATGTTAGGCAGGCAGATTGTGTCACCCGTGTCTACCTACACCGATTGAAAATCATGGCCGCCAACTCATTCCTCGATTGGCCGACTGCCGCCAATCGGTGCCAACCCTGGATAAAATGAATAACACCGTTCAATTAATTAGGCTCTCATTAAGTAACTACCATTATTATATTATTACTAGGAGTGGGGCATGTTCGTGGGTTATGGCACAAAGCACGGTGATGTTATTGTAAGCCACGACCAGGTTTGTTTCGCGTAAGCAGAAAACCAGCAACGTGCATTGAAAATTCGAACTGCAAACCCTATTTCTAGCTTACACTCCAAGGCCAGCTCTCGTTTCTATTGACGAAAGAACCGTTGTGTCCGACATAGGAGCCGTTGGAGTTGACCGTCTGGTTTTGCGAATCACCCACCAGAGCGTCTGTCTGGTCGTTGATGGAGCGGAATCCGCAGATTTCTTCCATTCGTTTCAGCTCTTCGGAGGGCGCGGCTAGACAGAAGGTGGTTATGAGTCAAATGCGTGGACAGATTTCTTTTTTGATTGAAATATTTAGTAATTTGCTGAAATCCCTGGCTTCCGTAGAGGCCGCTCGGAATGCCGTCGCATAAATGTCTCAAATAGGCAACTGTAGTAGCTGTTTCCAGAGAATTGGAGCTCTAGGTAATCTCGATAAGTTTAACACCACAATAAAGCGGTTTCCTAGCGATACAAACACCCGACAAGAGTGTTCGAAATATGGTGGTCAATAGACAGATACGCGCACAACATCCTCTGGTGTCTTCGCTAAACAATTTATCGATCACGCCCTTGGAGGCGCCACGGTAACCGTATATTTTGGTGAAATCCATCGATTAACCAATAATCAATTGATTAAATCGAAACAGATTTTGAAGTCTCTTTTTGTAGTTGAGGTGCATTACGTCGTTGGAGTCTGTGATTCTATTTTTTCCATTCAAACTGGGTTAAGTAGCAAGATCAATTGATTGATCTAACCATTGTCGACGCACTCCGATCGATTAGAGCATGGTCTCTCCTCGACAAGGTACTTGAAGCTGCAGACCCTCGGGAGGGCCCCAAAGGTCATCGGCTCCACGAAGGAGTCGTCGAGGCAGCGTCGGAAGCGATGTTCGGAGCAAGTCGCCAACGAGCAGTCGGACCAGTTAGACCAGGCGCCATAGAGTTGGTGGCGGATTATCAGGAGGGAGCGGTTGAGAATGCCGCCTCCGCCGCCCAATGGGTTCGGGCCCCCGAAGAAAGGAAAGCATTCGCCACCGCCCAGCGTTTGAGATCCGATCTAAAACAAACGATGGAGGTTTAGTATTGATTAAGGCCGCTGTTGTTGTTTTAATGTCTGTGTTGTTTGTTTTATGGGCCCATTTTTCACATTGAAATTGCCAAAAAACGAGTGAATCAAATTTCGCTGTAGCATCTACCTAGC
This sequence comes from Proteocephalus fallax, assembly GCA_028672205.1. Lineage (NCBI taxonomy): Eukaryota > Metazoa > Platyhelminthes > Cestoda > Proteocephalidea > Proteocephalidae > Proteocephalus > Proteocephalus fallax. The sequence continues at coordinate 28,521 of JAPUBX010002480.1, forward strand.
CCGCGTTCGCCAAAATTGTATATTATTAACGAGCGAAACATGACGAAACGGTTGCCAGCAACGAAAGTGTTTATAAAGGGACAACATAATTAAGAGTACGTCTTTCTGTCTTGCTTGAGGAACCGTTATAGTAGGCTCTTCCTGTAAGTAACAACCGTTCAAGGCTTGTGAATTGATATCAATGGCAGGTTTGTCGCAATAAATCGATTAAATAAGAAGAATTCACGATGTGTAAAACGTAGTGCAATCGAGTGTAACTTAATGCGTCAGTAATTAGTGGGCGAAAATGACTCATTTAAACAACCAGGAACAAACCAAAATAAAATTGAAAATATGGCGAAAACGAACAAAAATGGTAAGCTCCATAAAGATTCGAATGGAATCTACATTCCAATTATCCCAGCCAACTTGATTTCGGCGAGCGCTAACATTGGGTGTGGGTGTTAAGTTAAATATAAACAGGAAACATTATTTTCGTAAATTTAAACCTCTTAATGTTCCCAGCAAAAGCCTTAATTTCGCACTTGATGACATCACGATATTTTTGCCGTTCTGCCACCGGTTTGCCATAATTCCGGCGCCTTGCTATATCCCCCAATAATCCAATTGAAAGTAAGTTGCCGCGCTCTTATTGGCCTGCAGTTTTCATTGGCCCTTTCTTGTCCAAAGGAGGCGCATTTTCTTGAAAATCTGGGTTCCGACTATGAATAAATGAATGAAACTCAAAAGAATCTGCTTCAGTCGATGGACAGGATCACATCCAGACCCAAAACCCTTCGGTAATTCTCTAATATGTTTCTCTTCTAAACAATCGGCAGGAGGGAAACGGTTTCGTAGCTATGGCCGGGTGAGCGGAATCGAAGTGAATAATGACCAATTTTAACAAGAACATCCATCGAACAGCTCTCGATCCCAAAGAAATGGAAGAACATGTCAGCAACCGGCTTTGGCTCGGATGTGGAAAACAAGACGCTTTTCGTGGATAGCAGGACTGCTTTGCCTACCCCCAAGAAACAACGCGGATTTTGAAGGGCGATTCACTCACCAGTTCGGCTGGCTTCAAGTTGAGTTCAAAGGCCGTCAATGTGATGGCAGTCAAAAGAAGCAGGGGCGTTCCAGTCCAGAAAAGAGTCCCCATCGTTCGGTGCGTGCGAGTGTGTTCACATGGTTGTTTGCCTACCGACGGGCCTATTTATACCAATCGGAAGACGTTGGGGGCACGTGCCTGGGCGGTGTGTTTATAAACACGCGGCCGACTTAAGGTTTACATGTAAATGTATGGACAGTGCGATGATGGTGCAACCGTTCGTTCGAACTTTAACTCATTGGGTGGGGTGGAGGTGGGGGGGGGGGGTTGCGAGAAGTCGAGTTCTCAGTTATTACTCTTTGTGGAAGTCTTATTGCGCTGTTTATCAAGATGTCCGAATTCCGAAACATTGTCACGCTTCGGAATACCCAGAAAAACCACCACCACTACTACAATTACCACCACCACAACTACTGCTGCTTCTACTTCTCCCACTACTGCTACTTATACAACTACAAATACTACCACTGTTTCTACTACTATTACTACTACTACTACTACTACTACAACTACTACCACTACTGCTACTACTACTACTACTACCACGACTACTACTACTACTACTACTACTACTACTACTACTACTACTACCACGACTACTACTACTACTACTACTACCACGACTACTACTACTACTACTACTACCACGACTACTACCACGACTTCTACTACTACTACCACGACTACTACAACTACTACTACTACTACTACTACCACGACTACTACTACTACCACGACTACTACTACTACTACTACTACCACGACTACTACCACTACTACTACTACTACTATTACTACTACCACGACTACTACTACTACTACTACCACGACTACTACTACTACTACTACTACCACGACTACTACCACGACTTCTACTACTACTACTACTACTACTACTTCTACTACTACCACGACTACTACTACTACTACTACTACCACGACTACTGCTACTACTACCACGACTACTACTACTACTACTACTAATACTACTACTACTACTACCACGACTACTACTACTACCATAACGACGAATACTACAACAGAACAACGGTTTCTACCACAACAACAATTACTAAAGGATATAAAAGGAAATTGGATTACTTTGCAAACATTACGTCTTAAGGGCTTGGTGGGGTCTCGATTGGAGACGTCTTCAGAGGTTCGCTGTAGCCCTTCATCAAGGGTACCATCGGTGATGTGGGGGTCACGTTTCCGGCGCGCCTGGTAACAAACAAAAATGGTGTCACGTTTTTTTTAAAACCAGATTATTTGGAAACAAAATATTTACCCACGATAATGAACCACGGGTATCTCACCTCTCTGATTCCGAGTTGTAGGTAGTCGCAAAAAATCGCTCAAATTCGAAATTCCTCGGCGTTATTTTTAACAGGCGGTGATCATGGAGTGATCTTGTGAATGACGTCTTCGGAAAATGTCGTCGCCTCTGTTTTTTTGTTCGCCGGTTCAGGAGACTTGGTTTAAGCTCTAGCCGTATTAAAACTTTTGTCCATGCCTGTATAATTCTTCTTATTGTATATTGTTCCCCAGTAATGTTCCCCGGCCTTTAATTTTTCTGACTTTTTAACCCCTCGATGCCTTTCTAAAATAATCTAGTTTACTTGTGGCCTGTCTATGCTCTCCATTCAAGAGATCATTGTTCAACGCCACTTCAATAGTTGTTCACTAATCGTTGCTAGTATTTTAATTAACCCCTTCCATCCCCTCTTTTGAAGTTTATCTCAGTGTTAATCTCTTGGACCAAAGCGTAGGCTATACCGTGCAATGCCCACAAGAACGGCGGCATATCGCAATTCGGTCATTCCTTATCACCAAACGTAATGTCCCAGTGGGAATGAGATCTAGGAAAATGGGATTAGTTAATAGCAACCTGTATTTCGCCAGAGGGTGTCCCCAAACGTCAGTCAACTCCATGAATAAGGCGACTTAAATAGGCGAGTGACCTTTACTTAGGAAGGAAGATTGGTAGAAGGTATACGCATCGTGTAAGTGCACTTACGAAAGAAGATATAATAAGGAAAGCGATAGACGAAGAAGTTGGAACACAATAGGAGCTTAGGGCGAAAATGGGACGGGTCCTTATAACGGGTAACTACCCAACTGGTCCATAGTGTGGGAGAAGGGAGGATGTCGCTGTAGGTCCTACAGTGTAGGATGTGTTGAGGAGGTTGAGCGGCTGCGGTTGCCGGTTGCGGAGGGTTGGGAGAGCGAAAGGCATCCTGTATGACGGGAGAAAGTGAGTTGCCTCACTTTGAGTGAACCAGAGGGTTGTTAACACCATCAGATCGAACTTCGTTCCATAGAAAGATAGAAAGGCAAGATGGCCGCCTCTTATCTTGTCAGGTCGTGCGTTACAAACGGTTGAATTGAACAAAAAAGCAATTGATCTAAAAGATGCCTACTTACATATTCCACTTGATGACGAATCCAGTTTGCTGACAGTTATTAATACACCCTTTGGGTTATTCAGGTACAACGTGTCGAGTATAATGCGGCAGTTAATCCGCTGATCAAGCAACCACTGGTACATGTCTGGTTGTGTTATTCAAGGGGCGCAAACTCAATACATAGTTCCAATGCCTTGGATCGGGATTGGAAGCTCGCAAGCTCTACCTCGGCGCTCGGAGCGTCTGGATTTGAAATCTCC
>JAPUBX010002481.1:0-23076 GCA_028672205.1 Proteocephalus fallax
AATGCAACCACTGCCCTTTTTTTGAAAGCTTTCTCGGCGACGGAGAGACGCTATAGTACCTTCGGACGCGAATTATTAGCGGTCTATGCAGCCATCCGCCACTTCCGACATTGGGCTGAGGCTTCAACTGTAACGGTTTTTACGGACCATTTACAACTGATCTCAGCTTCCCGTTTATCATCTGCCAAGTACGCGGAGATAGAAATACGGCAACTGGATTTCCTGTCGCAATTTAACATTGAATTCAGGCACGTGAAGGGAGTCGACAACCCAGTCGCTGATGTTCTTTCACGTATCACAATCAATGGTTTGACCACAACGCCCCATATCGACTACGAGGCTTTAGCACAAGCACAACAAGAGGCACGAGTTTGTACTCATTATCGCCCATCTAGTTATAAAGTTTTGCCGTTGCCCAAGCCAGCGATCACGATTATATGCGACACCTCGAAGACACATCCCCGACCTGTTGTTCCTCCATCTTTTCGACGTATTGTCTTCGATGCAATCCACTCCCTCGCTCACCCTGGTCCCAAGGCATCAGTGAAATTGATTGCTGGTCGCTTCACATGGCAAGGTCTCTCGAAGGACGTGAGAACATGGGCCAAAGCATGCATCGCATGTCAACGCTCCAAGGTGATCCGTCATAACAAGGCTCAAGTCAGTTCGTTTGACCTACCGGATGCTCGCTTCAGCCACGTACACCTCGATCTAGTAGGACCCTTACCTGACTCAAAGGGCTGCCGTTTCCTGATGACATGCGTGGCCCGTTTCACAAGATGGCCATTAGCAGTGCCAATACCTGACGCTACCTCCGAGAACGTAATCAACGCGTTCTTAAACAATTAGGGTTGCCGTTTTTGAGCTCCGCGCTATATCCCAACTGATCGCGGACAACAATTTGAGTCTTCGAATTACCATATTGGCGAGCAGGCCAGGATAAAATCTTCTGATTTACAATGATGAACGTCATTTATGAACAGATTTATCCGATTTTACATGTTAGAACCGTTTTTACCATGTCCTGTTCTGAAACATCATAGGCAGCTATAAAAATGACGTTTTCACTAAAATCTATTTTCATTACGCATCTGCGACGGAAACAAAATAATATTTCACACGAACTCGAATGTTCGCTACTTATTGCCTAACGATTTGACACTAATAAAATACGCAAATGACTTTACTTTATGCAATGCCAGCAAGAGTAATGGTGATTTTCAACAGCTCGGGCAGGAAGTCACTGAAGACCTCGAGTTGAATGCTTCAAAATGCATATCCATTACTTTTAACCTAAGAACCGATGTTGACACTCCTGAAATCTCTTCTCCATGCCTGTATAATTCCCCTTATTGTATATTGCTCCCCAACCTTAAGTTTTCTCCGGCCTTAAATATTCTGACTTTTAGCCTGTCGTTGGCTTTTTAATATAATCTCGTTTTCTAGTGGCCTGACTATTCTCTCCATTGAAGAAATCATCGTTCAACGCCACTTCAATAGTTGTTTACCAGTCGCTGCTCGTATTTTCAGTGCCCCCTTCCATCCACTCCTTACTAGTTTATCTAAGTGTAAATCTCTTCGACCAATGTGTAGGCCATACCGTTCAATACCCACATGAACGGCTGCATATCGCAATTCGGTTAATTGAACTCGAATTATATTAAATTAATTGCAACCATTTTGAAGGTGATTTCTCAAATCGATTCTTTCGTTTTGAAGCGAAAGCGAAATGTGTCAGCATAACAATTAAATTTTAAAAAAACGAAGAAAGAAAAGTGTAATTGAACTTGTGTTTCAAGTCGAATGTGTAGTAGTATAATCGATTGAACATGGGTTTAAAAAACCACAAACAGACAGAAGAATCTACTTAATATGGTGTAATTAAAAATTTAATCTCATCGGCTTGGACAGCAATATCCTAGGCTTGCGCAGTAAAAGAGTTCTACAGATAGCAGTCGAAGTAGTAGTTATAATTATAATGGTATTCGGTCCATCAATGCAAACAAAAGATAAAAGTAGACACAAAAAGTGACCAAAATTAGCATTAAACGCAAATTTTACCCCTCTGAAGTATCTATAGTTTGGCACCCAATAACGCAAAGGCGCTATTTAAAAGGCGCGAGTCTCTCTGCAACTGTTAAAGCAACTCCGGAATAGGGATAGGGGTGTCGCCTTTCGTCGATTATGATTGGCAAATAGATCGAATGCTGCAAATATATTTTTAAGCTGGTATTGCGCTTTTGCTAAACTAAGTCCTTCGACGACATCTGTCACTTGACAGATAACTCCACAGTCTTTTAAAACGTTGATCAAACTTCAAATAGATAACGTTATTCGTGGCCCATAATGAATCCTTTCTTTCAACCCATTGTGTAAGCCGTGTCGCGAAGGATGTTCAGTGATAGTTTTCTCACAAGAGTAAATTCTTTGAAACGGGTTTCTTAATTTAGTTTTGTAAACCGCGTTCTCCGCAACCTTTAAATATCGGCTGGTGTTTCCGGGGGTCTTGGAAGTACCACTTGAAGGAGATGCTGGAAGCGCTAGTATGAAACATCGAGCATATCGTAGTCCGCGAAGCTTACACGCCGTTAACCATTTTCGAATCGCTGTCCTATTTAAAACGTAGCCTAATCGTTCCAGTCTTGTGACTTAGCGTAAAACGTCATTCGCATCTGCCTCAGCTGTCATTGCGCGGGCAGATAGACCATTGTTTAATCAAACTACTTGCTTGTTGTTGATTAAATTACCCTCCAGTGTCATTCAAATGTCAAAAAGGTTTCTTTTACGCTGTTCCGAATGAAGGATTATTACCAACGAAAAGTGAGCTATTATGACCAGAAAAAATGCTAAAGACAGCATTCGTTTGAAGGGAAAAAAGCACTTGGATGATTCCGACTTCGATAAAGAGACAGACAATATCAATAGTTATCTGCGTTTTTTGAACGATACGCATCGTCGACTCAATGAATTTCCCGCACACGAATCCTCTGTCTTAATGATTTTACAGCAGCTATTCTTTCACCGCAAGATTTTTTCGAATGACGCTCCATTCGTTATCAACACATTTTGCAAAAGTGAAGACATTCATTTTGTAGTTATGAGTCACTTAGTTTACATGGAGAAACAGAAAAGATTTGTCTTTTCTAGATTTTTTGTTAATTTTGTATTTTAAATTTTTGCATTGCCTAGGAAATAATGAAATTTAATAATCTGCAATCCTGTCATCCCCCTTAAGAAAGTCTCGATGCCAACTACGATGTTGGCGTGATAAGCACCGTCGTAATTGTGTTAATATGGCGCTTTTATACAAAAGAAACCCATGCTTATTATTGAGGAACGAACTGATAACTAACTATACAAGGGAAATAACGACCAACTACGAACCCATGTCATATAACCATCAATTAGAGCCATATGCATTGATGCTTTTATAAAATCTGCCTATACCTTCATGCAGCGTTTTTTAATCTGTACGCGAATGCCTGTCTCCAAGGTTTTTCAGACCTGATGAGCTCAACGACAGTTCGCCCGGAGAAACTCACGCCCATCCATTTCTCAGATTGTTACCCAACTTGTCAATTATTCGCGATGAAATCTGTTCACACAATACCACCTCGGAAATCAACGTTAATTCTTCAGCTCGGCTCTCAGCACTTTTTCACACTTCTCTGTCACGACTGGGCGAATATTGTTTTCAGTGATGGTTGATACGTTTGCTTCAAATTATTAACCTTTGTTGCGATTTACTGTTTTTGCTTTTCAATTAATTCACTCCATAATTTTGGTCTAAAACCGGCGCTGAACTGATCAATTACAAATACGCTCTCAGGAGATTCCTTAACGGTTTGGCAGGAAATTCAGTTTTATTTAGAAGAAAACGCTTGTTCGGATTGATCCGGTTGATGTCGTGTTCGTTAATTGCTTTGTTTCAGTTTATTTGTTCTGCAAATTGTCTTCAGTTGTTGTCGTTTATTAATTTAAGAGAATATATGATAGCTACTTCAAATACAACAGTAGTATTGAAACATCCGACAAGGAATATTACAGCAATTGCAGATCAGTTTCATTTTTGTGTATATTAAACCGCCCGTAGATCAATAAAAAAAAACTGGGCATGAAAATGCGAAACATGGAAACAAGTCATCATCCTTTTTTTTTGTTACGAATAAAACCCTGGTCGGTAGCTGTTCAGCTTATGTGAAAGTCTTTGCATAGTTTGTCTATGTGATAAAACGACAGCCCCGTTTGCCCGTTAGTTAGACACGCTTCAGTAAACGCTTTAATGCACAACCACACATCTTGGGTCAGCCACACAGATACGCTTGTACATTTTTGACTGTCATTATAAACCCAATTGGCACAAGAAAATTAGTGTTTGTTGAAATGGCTCAAAGGTATATATTAATATAAGCGCTGGTTGTATTCCGAAATTATAGTTAAACAATGGGAAAAAAAGTTTACGGGAACAATGCTCGAGACAGTGCTGAGGAAGGAGATCTGGTAAAATATTATCCGGGTCGATTTTACAAGTTGTGTTGAGATTATAGGATGGCAATGGCGATGCGGTGGAGTGACACGCAAATGTGAAGATTACCAGCGACCCGCTTGGATGCGATACGGACGCTGGAGGCGGTCTGTATGGAAAGCGTTGCACACAATGGGATACAAACGGTTTGCCATTGATTATGAATGTGACCGTCATTTGTTGCCATTCGCATTGAATTGAAACGCGGAATGCAGATTGAGGATATGACTTTCGGTCTTGCGTATTTATTATCGCGAATTACCTCCAGGTCTGCACGGGAAATTAGACGTGACAGAATAGGCGAAATTTGATAATGAACGCATCGCGCTTGAGATAACCTTCACACAGTCTTCATTAAATGTTTGGGGTGCTATTGGACTTGAGTAATAAGTGTATCCCGGATCGCCGTGCAACTGTTTAGTCCAGGAAAATAGAGACAGTAGAAGTAGTAGTAGTAGTAGTAGTAGGTCGTGGGGATCACTCGGAGTTTACACTTAACCACGACGTTTGTGCACCTCTCTTCTGTCAACATTCTGTCGTGTGCTAATTTTTAAAAAAAAGTGACTTATTCGTCGCAACCACTAAGTTGCCGACTAATCTTACAGCCCCCGAAACCTTTATTAATACGACATAACGTCTGTCAATAGGCACAGCTATTCAGAGGAGGCTGTTTAGGTAAAATCTCTGAAACTCCTGCGGCGTTTTTATTCGTTTCAATGTCTTCCGGTTAGTTGGGCTACGGATATACGGGATATAGCAGTAATGGAGAAGTTCTCGTAGTCATTGGTTTCCGTTTTTTGTTATGGCACCAGAGAGCACTAATAGTGATTGGTGTGTTTGTGGTTTTCAGAGGTGTGGGTAGATTTAGGGATTGTAGTAGCCGTGACTTTTTCGAAACACATGTTGTCGATGCGCATATATTTTTTTTATCGATGTGGACTCATAAAAATTTGAAAGTGAAAACTAAACAACGAGGGTTAACAGTTGATTCTTTTTATATCCTTTAATTGATCACCGTTTCTAGTTGGTTTGGATGACTACAATGCGTTTTCCAACGTAGGGGGATTCATGCTTGATTTCTCTTTTAATTGCTTCGAATGTTCTGACCTTTTGACTCCGTGCGCTTCTTCTCATTAATTAATTAAATAGTGTCATATCATGGATATCCTTCCTAACGGTTACAATTAATATCTGTTTCATCAGGAGCACACAACTCGCTTCTTTGCTCTCCAGCCCCACACACGGTAACAGCTGACTTATTCCACTGTCGACAAGACTCGAACAACATAATCTCTTCTCCCGACTCATGCACTAGTGTTGCCGATTTCACGTCAATAGAAGACGACGCAGATTTACCCCAAGCTTCCCCGATACACCAATTCATACACACCCGTGATTATATATGAATTTTTATGTCCGTATATACATTTTTTTACATTCAATACATCTCCTTATTATTATGACTGTCTGAGACGTGCGCGTGTTGTATGCTTAGCCCTGCACAAGAGCGCCACAACAATATAATTTGTTAGTGGATACTTCGTGTGATACGCGCATTGTGTGCCAATCAGATATCGTCAGTGAATAATAAAAGAAATTTCACATTTGTAGGTCTCAGTTTAAGCAAAATGGTTGGCCTCCTTGTGTTGTTAAGTTTTATGATTTTGACATCAAGCGCATGCAGGTAAGCCATTTTATACCGGCTTCACTAGATTAAGTTATAGTATACAAGTATAAACATCAACTTATATTTATTTATATAGATCACAATCGCATCATGGTTGGTGAGTTAGCAAATAAAAAAAATGCGTAGATACTATAATTTCGAATACATTGCAGAGGCCACTCGTATGGTTGTGCACACGATGAATTAATCTTCTTTTACTTAAGTAACAAGTGTAAATTATGGCATTGGAGCGATTTTCCTATGTTTGTTAACGCAAATTTGTCTCTACCACGATTGTAATTATGCAGTGGTTATTAAATTTCATCCCATTTAGGGCATCTAAATGGTATGGATGATCAAAACATTTATTGAGAATACATCATTTATTAAGACCTATAAATTCGTTTTACAGTGAACAATGGTATGTTATATTCAGCGTTTTACAATAAGCAATGCGCAGTAATAAAAAATGAAATATTATTTTATCAAGCAACGTCGAAAACTCAGAGTTAGTTTATTAATAAATGTCTCAATTATTTTCTAAAATATATTTTCCCGCAGGAATGATTGGTAAGCTGAACGATGATTTAATGTACAAAACCCTGGTCATATCGCCTAATTAACCATTTTCATTTAGCAAAAACTGCGTCCGATTGGATAAACAGTAAACTGATTTGACTGTTAATAGTTAAACCATTAATCAATCACCATTGATTAATTCCACTAATACATTAGGTACTTCAAATGGTAAAAAAAAATTCACTTAACTTTTGCTTTGCCGTTTTAAACGTAACGGTATTTTGTTAATTCAGCGACAAATGCAAAGTGAGTTTGTCGCAAAATGTAAAGATAATTCTTAAAAAATATGGCATCATTTATTTAATCGATTGTTTTGTGGTGTGACACGCTTTAAGCATAAATGTCTCGGCCAATAGTATTCGATTATAGTCATCGTTGTTTTCGATAATCTGCACATTCGACCCATAGGCTATTAAACAATTCCACAATTTTTATTTAACTTTCCTTATTATAGAAGAAAGCGCTTTAATCGGCGTAAATTTGTTATGTTGAATTTTCGGAATAAAGAAATTTTTGAATTTATTTTATTTCCAAACAATTTTTGGTATAATTTGTGAAAACAACTTTAAGACAGCAAGTTGAAATATAATTGATATATAATAAAATTATAATCAATAGTCAGCAGCCTGAACAAATCCCGCTTCAGAATTCTGTGTTTTAATGGGACGCGTCCATTTAGCACCTATTAGCGGTAATTCGATAGTCACTACGAAGACGGATAAGGCCGTTAGGATAAATAGACGTTATCAAGGGTTATTCGATATACTGGGTAATGCATTTCCTACAAAACAGTCCTTTCGATGCCGAAATCAAGAAGTCGAGCATAACAGAATATAATGTCTCAAATTGAAACATAAACCCATCAACTAATCACGAGTATACATGGTTCAATTTTTTTTTTACTTTACACATTTCCATGCACGATAATGTCGAGATCGCTTGGTTGCTAGGCCGTTGAATGGGACCGTTGGATTCATCAGCAAATTTTCTGATGACGTGTCAGCAACCTGGACAAATGCCGATGCCTTCATGAAAACGTTTGGGTATCGGAAAAAGCGACCTTCGGGAACAAGGGCATACCTTCGCAGTACTAAGGCGCCATCTTTTTTTATTCCTATCGTCCGACATGGGTTTTAAAGAACCAAGCCACTTCGATTTAGGGCTACAGCCGTTGCACAAATTAAGCCAGCGAGAGACAGCTTTTTGTGACGACCTACGTGTCCTGATGTTGTTGATCAACCATGATGATCGTTCTGAACCTGAAAACCCTTCTCGATATCTCACACGATGCCGTATTCATTCACGTTGTTGCATAACAGCTACCCTCGAGTGAATGCCACAAATTTATATCATGCAATACCGACAACATAAAGCTGGCAGCCGTATTCAGAAATTCTCTAGCAATGTCGACAAACATAATCCTTGCCAAACCCATGGTTATTCGTCAGGGCTTACTTAATAACTAATAGGTTTAATAATCAGATAGGAATCGCCTGCTTGCCAAATAACTGTCGGCAATACAATACTATATTGCAGGGGGTTTATTTGCCTCTGCACTTTGCTTTCTTAACTGGATCTTCATTTTTTAAATTAAATTGTAATGCTGATACATTTCGCAATCGTGACAATGTGATAGGATCAATATTTTCAAACATACAAGAAGCATTTTAAAGAGAAAATAGAACTTCCCAGGACGATGACGCAAATTATAACGCTCGATTTAATAAGTGTGCGTGACAGCAGTCTTCAATACAATACCCTGTCGAATATTCCGTAGGTTAGAATACTTCAGTCGGAATAACAAAAATAAACTATTTATCTATCTCCATATATGTTTTAATCTGCCCTAACCTCTGGATTAATAATATGATGTTGTATTATTTTGCGTTCTTGCATTACTGCTACCCTTGAAAGAATGACACAAAATCATATAATGCCATGTAATTTGCAATAGCGTTCGGAAAGTCTAAAACCGCCCAAAGCAACGATTTTGGCGTCATAATCCCCGTCATTAACTTGTTCGATGTTAAATTTGTCGCTGGCATGACCTACACGATTTATGTTTGTGTCTCATAATGCTGTCGAATATACATTATCAGTGATCGTTTGACTAATGATCAGTCTAATACAGCCGCGAATATAAACAACAATAATTTGAATGTTACACTGGTTCGGAGATACAACCATGACAGTATATTGTTTATGACCATGATAAATTCAAAAGAATATGTCACCACTACTCCTAATACACGGTTAGGGTAGTAGCATCTGGCACAGAATATTACTATTCGCCCGGATAAGTTTTATTTTCAGCAACGATACAAATCCCTGTCTGCGAGAAAAAAATGATTGTGTGGCAAGAAAATGCATCAAATACATTCTAAATTGTCATGCGGCGATAGAAATCCAATGATAATTTTGAAGCCTTTTAAATAAGTCATTAATGAATGTTCCGTGTAGGCCGTTTATTGGTTACTAAAGGTGTCAAATTAAGCCTAGGATCGAAGCAATATCTTTCATTTCATATCACAGTGTTCGGCGTTTTTGTGGTAGACGTTTGTTAAAATAATAATTAATATGCACATTTAACAAAACATTAGGCATCATCTTCTTGCAAACGATTGGAAAACAGTGCGAGTATAAATGCTTGCTAACTTACTTTTGTAATGGAATAAAACTCACGGTGAAAAAAGAAATCTTTATAACGTAAAGCACGCAAATCCCGTCGTCTAAAGTTATATCTCTGGTGTCGTACCTTTAAAATATTATTTTAGGATTGCAATTTTAAGCAAAAAATCGTCGGTGAACTAAAATTCGTCCAACCTTTCGATTGTTACCCTTTAATTATCGCCTATAAAGTCTGCTTCTGTGTGTACGCATCTGTTTCTATATCAATTACGCCGAAGAATTTCCATGTTCAGCTCGAAGAAAAATTATGGAGTGACTCGAAAGATAGAGAAACCGATATCTGTGACTACGTGCCTGATGTAGTTGACCAAACATTATGATCTTCCTGAACCTATAACAACTTCTAGATATCTCACACGATGCCTTATTATTTCGCGTTGTTGCATCACAGCTACCCTTGGATCAATTCAACAAAATCATATCATACAATGTCGGCAACCACAATCCTCGCATGATAGCCGCCGCTTAAAACTTGTTTCGATGGTGCAAGGGTTCACTTTGATTCGATTTGCGTGCATCAAAGTAAACATATGCTTGTGTCGCGTATAGTCAGAATATACACGATACGTCATTAGTTATTTGGGCATTGTTACAGGAAATATTATATAGAAATCTCTTTACCAGAGCCCTGAACGGTGGCATATCTTGTCATCGATTGGATAACCTAGAAATGACAGTTTAGTAACTTCCACATGAGCACTTCTTATGCAGCAATGCAATCATTGATTCTTATGTGGCCGAAACACATGGCATAAAGTCAGGTCAGCCGCGTATTGTATTTTTGTCACGTCAAAAAGCGCTTGGATTAAGATACTTAACGTTAGGCAATGTTGAAAATCAAGCAATGATTCAGAGTAAAACGGCCTAAGGCACCACTTGTAAGATATAAGCGACGGGTTCCCGTCAATCTATTTAGATTTTTCAAAGGTCGCCGGGTTGTTATGTTCTGAACGGATGATTTACAACAATCTGATCAAGGCAATTAACCTCAGCTGTGATCATGATTGATTTTGTTTAATTTCTCCGAGCGCGCCTTGTCGGCAGAGTCCTTCCTTCGCCTTAATTGATTTTGAAATATAGCTGATACGATAAGGGTGTAGGATAGTTACGTAAGTGGGCATTGCGTATTTTAAAGAAATCGGAGATAGTGTCTATTGCGTTATCGTAGTCGGAATCCGCGAAAACTGTGGCAACGGCATTGCTTAAATTGCACTTTTTCTGCTGGCAGTGAAATCGTATGCGATTGTTTTGTTGATTTGAGACAACGGTAATTTTTTTTCTTTTCCTTGAACAAATAACAGGTATCAAGGAATCATAAAGGTTAGCTGTATCTGCTCTGGTACAAGATTGGGGCATATACAAGTCAAAGACTGTCTCATACATGCAGTTGTGAAGAGACCTTGGATAAAACATAAGCCAAGACAATTATAAATAAATTAATAAATAGATAAGTTAAAGCTTTCATTGCTTTTCTGAATTATATTGTGTAAACATGCAACATCTTGATGATACAATTGAGTCCCGCGAGATTTTATGTTATCTGAGGATGCGTCATGCCGCCGTTCTTGTGGTTAGTGAACGGTATAGTCAACGCATTGGTCGAAGTGATGCAAATTCAGATAACCTAGAATAGTGGGGATGGGAGTGGTTAAGTGATTAGTGAACAATTGTTGAAGTGGCGTTGAACGATGATTTCTTGTATGCAGAGAATAGGCAGACAGCTAGAAGTGGAATGGGGCCGACGATATCGATACCGTTGCGTTCTCCAGGGGATCTGGAAGGTATTTGTTGGAGCGGAGCAATAGCCTTGGCATTTGGGCCCTTGAAGCTGGCACACGGTGTACAGGTTCTGCAAAACGTTTTCACGGGATCCCGGATATTTGGCCACCACTAGGTACCAGTAATTGCATTTGCCATCTGTCTTTCTCCGTGATGGCCGAGTTGCTCGTCGACGTCAAGGATCACTTGATTGACTAGAGAGCGGGGAACTACTTCTCGTTCGGGTTGGGAGAGGTCTTGTTGGAGAATGAGGATATCGTTTTCAATCGACAGGCGAGGCAATTCGTCCCAGAAGCGTTTTGCTGCTGCGCTGGCGAGTCTCATTTCGCTTGCTGAAGGTTTCCTGTTGTTTCGGTAGACGCAGTCATAGATTGTAGCGCTGTCTGGGTCACTGCTTTGCGTGGACGATCATAAGTACCGCGTGGATTTACTAAGGAATACTGCGCAGACTACGTCAGGCATGTCTGGTATGCGGGAGAGGGCATCCGCGTCTGTGTGAACCTTTCCGGTCCTGTATTTGATTTCATTATCGTATTGTTGGAGTTCCTCATATTACTGTTCCACGGCTCTCTCCGAGTCGTAAATTGTGGTAAGCCATGTTAGTGCTCGATGGTCGGTCCTGATGTTGAACTTACGGAAGAGTAGGTATGGAGGAAAGTGTTTCGTGAACAAGAAAGTGTTGTAAAAGGTTCAGGGGTTGTCGCATCTGGTTACCAAGTATCTTGCTGGCATATGGAATGACACGCTCTGATCCGTTAGGTTCAGTTTGGGATAGTATCGCTTCTATTGCATTGTCGCTAGCGTCTGTGTCCAGGGTAAAACGTGGAGCGTCGATGTCGAAGTTGGGCAGTGTTTGAATGGGTGCAACGCATAGAGCCCGTTTAAGATCGGCGAATGCGTCAACGTGTTCGGGTTCCCAGAGGAACGTTTTGTTTGCTTCGTTCGCTTGTTAAGAGGGCGGCTATCTTCGCGTATCCTATAGTAATTGGTAGACCGAGGAAGCTTCGTAGATCTGTTCGATTTTGCGTGAGCCCTGCTTCCTCGAACCGCGTGAGGATGGTGTCGAGGTTTTGGTTGTCGTCCATTACTGTTTGCCTAAAAACGATGACGTCATCCAGGTTGATCAGGTATTGTTTCGGATATAAACCGTGTGTCACTGTAAGCATAAGACGTTTAAATGTGGCGGCAGCATTGCACGGACTGAAGTGCATGGTATCAAACTCATATCGGTTGCTTGAAAGAATGAAAGCCATCTTCTTCCGATCAACCGGGGAGACTTCGACCTGCCAGTAACCCGATTACACGTCGATAATAGAGAACCATCGTGCATGCGCTAACGCGTCTAGTGTGTCGTCAATATAAGGCATTGGGAATGCGACTTTTTTTGTTTCTGCGTTAAGGCGTCGATAGTCGATACAGAGGCGGATCTTTCCATCTTTCTTCGGAAAATGGTGATGGTGGAAGCCCAACGGGATTTCGATGTTCGTACTTATTTCTTCTTTGAGCATAGAGTCTATCATTTTGTTTAGCTCGTCGTGTAGTGGAGAGGAAATCCGTAGGGGTGGTTGCCAGATCTGTGATTAAGAGATCTAACAAGAGGGACCGCGGAATGGCCAGCTGATTTGGAGATCAAGCAATCAGTCAGAGCATCAAGGTCTACGGCACCACTTGGTACATATAGGCAGCACGTTCCTGTCAATCTGCCGGGTTTCGATGTTCTGAACAGCTCATCTCCACAAATCTTGTTAAGGCCATTTACCTCAGCTGTGATCATGATCGAAAGTGGTTTTATTTCTCGGTACCTCCCATGGCGACAAAGTCGTTCCCTTGTTCGCCTCAGTCGTTTCAGAAATGGAGAAGATATGACATGGGGGTGAGAGATAGTTCCCTGAGCGGATAATTTGTATCGTACAACAAATGGATATAACTATTAAAATTACCTATCTCTATATTGAAGTCGGAATCCTCGAAAACTTAGAAGTCGGTTGTAGCAACGGCATCTCTTAAATTGCACTGGTTCTGGGGGCAGTGAGAGCGAATACAACGTTTTTTTAGGTTTGGGACAACTTTGATGGTTTTTTTATCCTTTGCATATATTTTTGGTAGACCAACAACGATGCAGTGCTCCGACTGGGCTAAAGGTGCACGTTAACGACATGCAAACAGAGAAGAATGTGACACAAATATGTGGTCAATAAGATGACTATGGTGTTTAGACCAAGTGTTAGAAGAGGGCTTACAGGCGCAAAACTAAAATCACCACACAGTAAAATAAAAAAAATGATTAGTTATTGAAAAGTTATTATGGAATCATAGAACTTAGATATGTCTGCTCTAGTAGAAGATGGGGGAATATAGAAGTCAAAGACTCCACACAACAACAGCCTTCCTCGCCTCAAGTCGGGAAGACTCCAACAGAACCTTCAATCCTTCAAACATACGGATTCGTGCGGTAGTTGGCCGCTGTATGAAACGCCATATCATAACCCAACGCTGCTTTACTATTCAACATCACGAATAAGCACTTATTATAGATCTTTTTCAATAACCATTTATGAAGTATAAGTGATATATAAGCCTTATTGCTGACCGGAGCACACGTGTTTTCACAAAGCTCCCCGTGAAAGGTTTAACTTTCCGTAGGCCAGACCTCCCAATAAAAATACGAAACTTTAAGGCATTGGTCGAAGAAATTTATATTTTAATCAACCTGGAAAGGTGGTATAGGAAGAGTCATGTAATAAACAAAAGAACAGGATGGTCCCTTGGATGGCGAGCACAGAAAAACGAAATCATTTATACAAAATCTTAAACGGCGATCGCACTGGCATCACGTAGACAGTGGAGGTGGGCGGGAACGTAATAATGGCATCAAACGTGCTTCCATCTGGTTTATAAGCAGATTGGAGGTAGTCATGGTGAGGTGCTAGGCAATAACTTTCGACCACACAGAAAAGTTGGCGATAGGAATATAATAAACAGTTTCCGCGGACCAATTGGCCACTTTTGGAATACGTGTTTTAGCGACATCTCTCCATTCTGAAAGAAAAGAGTATTCCCATAGCGATTAATTTTCGAGTTGAGTGACAATTGCGGGCATGCAGAACAGTACTGGTATTAAAGATCCTACGCGAAAGACAGTTGAATAGTAAGCGGATTTGAGAATAAAACCATCATTAAGCGAATCAAGGTCATAATAGTCCACTCGGTCGATATGAGCGACGGGTTCCCGTCAAACTGTGTATATTGGTCAAAGGTCGTCGGGTTTTGCGGTTCTGAACAGTTCATCTACAAAAATCGGATACAGTACACGGTTGTTTAACGAAGACGCCACATAAACATTGGCGTGACTACCTAGGTGCAGCGTACGGTGAGCAAAAACAGGTAAATAATAAACGTTGAAACGAGGCATATAGTTGCGTATTTATCATCTTTTCGTATGAGATTCGGAAATCGTGCTGACATGAATGATTGCTGGTGAGATTACACTCATACGTAAATTAATATATATGTATGGTAATTGTGATTAAATGGTTCGGCTAATTAAGAACCCATTTAATTGAACCAATTGGAAAAACCAGAAGTCGAGTAACGCTTTTCTAAAATAATAACTTTAGTTTCATGTTTAATAAAGTATAGAAACAGTAGAATTTTAAGTTATGCAGTAATATATATTTATTTAGATGTATGTTGATTCAAATATCTAATTAAATTACGTGTATCAAGAGAACATTTCATAATAATAATAATAATTGAAGTGGCTTTATTGAGTTCACAAGTGCCAAAACTTTCAGCAGTAAAAATAGGCAATATGACAAGTATAAGATGTTAAAATTGGCTTTAAGTTCTTGTTTAACCCGCTCTAGTGATAATCCAAATCAGGACAAATAGGGAATGACTGAATTGGGATATGCTGCTGTTCTTGTTGGTATTGAACGGTATAGTCTACGCATTGGACGAAGAGATTTACATTCAGATAATTTCGGATTGAGTGGATTGGAGGGGTTACTTAAAATACGAACAGCGACAAGTGAACAATAATTGAAGTGGCGTTGAACGATGATTTCTTGAATAGAGAGAATAGGCAGACTACTAGAAAACCAGATAATTTTAAAAAGTCTATCAAGGGTTATAATTCAGAACATTTAAGGCCGGAGAAAAAATAATTGGAGATTAATATACAATGAGGGGATTTATACAGGCATGGACAAATGTTTTATGTAGCTAGAGCTTAAGCCAAGTCTCCTGGACCGACGAACTAGGAAGCAGAGTCGACGGCTTTTATCAAAGACGGCATCCACATGATCACTCCATGAGAACCGACTGTTAACAATAACGCCGAGGAATTTAGATTTTGAGCTTGAAGCGAAATTATGGAGTGAAGGGATTTCGGGAGTGTCAACATTGGCTGTCAGGGAAAATTTAATATAGATGCATTTAGATGCGTTCAGCAAAAGACCATTCTCCGAAAACCACTCGAGTACCTCAGTGACTGCCTGTCCGAGCTGTTGGGAATCACCATCCATCTTGCATGCATGGCATAAGGTCAAGTCATCCGCGTATTTTATAAGTGTCACGTCGTTAGGGGACCGAAGGCTCGACGTGTAAAAGTTGAAAAAGAACGGAGATAGCACAACGCCTTGTAGTACACCGCAGTTTTTTGGCAAGGAGGTGGATGTTTCATTTTCGACTCTGACATGTTTACGTCGATTAGACTAATAGTTTTGAAGCCAATTAATCAACCATCTTTCAACGCCATCTTCACATAGATGAGAAAGGATGCGGGAGCGTGAGCTAGTGTAAAAAGCAGAGGAGAAGTCCAAGAAAACTCCCTTGACGGCTTTCGCTCCGGCATAAAGTGAAGAGTGGAGAGTGTGCGATAACTTGTCTTCATTTTCGTCCAAGTAGGGAGTCAGTGACGTCCTCTCGTAAACATTCCTGGGGGAACGGCCTTGTAAGGCAGGATCTTTTTCGTCTTACGGCTCGAGGATACAAAAAGTCGCGGTCTCAAAGAAAGCCCGTTTTTATTAAAAGACTAAACGATTCGAAGCATAAACGTTATTAATTATTTAATAAAAGAGTTTTCTTCAACACACATACGATTTGTTTACGCATAACATCTGATTTATGCTCTAAGTACGACACTCTTTTAAAATAAGATATCTGAAGTTATCTAATCAATCCATCTTCGGTTTAAGGTATATAAAAATCTTCAATCTTAGACGTCTCTTCTAGCGAATCGGCGAGTTCTCGGTGTCTTATGGTGTTTCGTTTTGACCGACCCCGGAGACTGCTAAATGCTGACAATTCGTCGCGATTGACGCTTCTACATATCCCATAGAAATAGCGGCCACGTTCCTATAGTCGCCATGAAAGGCACAGGGACAGACAAAACTCCTGGTCAATTAGTTCATCTGCCTCCTTTTTACCTAAAGAGCCGGTTGCTTGTCAACTCTTTAGCGAAATGTGAGGCATGCGACGAAATCGTCCACCGTCTTTGCCTCCGTCGAAACCAGCGTTACGGTGAATTCGAATTTTAAGAACTGAAATTTAAGATATGATTTGTAAATGCTGATGTTTGATAACCGGTTTAAAAAACTTAACATAAAACAAATAGCCAATGCTTGAATAAGCCTCCATAGTTGAAGTTGATTCGGTGAATCCATTTTGGAGTTCTGTATTTTTGTCATTGCCATTTCATGTTTTTGGATCTGCAACCATCACATTATGCGCCGTGAATGTCTGCTTTACCAAGATTTCCCAAGATATCATCAGAATATTTCAAGGTCCCGATTCTCTTAATATCAGAAACTCAGATTCTCCCATGATAAAGGAACCTACGCAAAATTGAATTACATGCGAAAGTAATCGGATGATCCAGAGGTCTCGTGCAGTTACTCGCGACCTGTAGCATGATTGACGTAGTTCACGAAAAGTTGTTCTTGTTGTATTGTTATTAATTAAACTCATTTCAATTTGAAAATTTTTTCTGGAGTTTCAGGATAGCCTTGCGTGTTCGTAGATTGTTGAAAGCGTAAGCCGTGTTGAAGATAGGCTATGAATCCGATCTGGCGTCCTTGCGACCAATTGAATAAGAAACAATCGGTTGATTACAAGACGGTGGCTTGGTAGTCTGTTAGATTGCAGTCTAGGAGACCATCTAAATCGTGGGGGCAAATATTAAGAAGAAGACAAAACAAGGGGTCGTGTTTGTGTTCTTCGTGTTAGTATTCAGTAACGGATAGAAACGACTCTTCTAAAAAAGACCTGACTAAAGGTCGTTGCAGTGTTGTTATCGATCCGTAACGCGGTCTGACGATCAGCGCTGATCTCTCGGTGTTCAGTTTTGCGTCCGTAATGATTTAGAACGAGACTGGTTGCTTTGATGCGAAAGACATTGATCCTAGTCCAAAGGCTGATCCCCAGATCGGCACAACAATCGGCAAGTTCACATCTGCTTGAATTCATTTTTTTTGTTCCTGTCAACATCGCGGTTGGGCCGCCATCATTCTGCAAGCGGACGCATATTCCGGAAGGACTTTGCCACAAATGAGGCGTTTCCAATGAATCCCAGAAGGCGCACTTAAGGCATCCCTTGCTGTGGCGGCATATTACTTCAAGACAGTTTTGAGTTCGCCTTTGATCGCGAATGCATACTCTACACATATGTACCAGAGTCGTCTTCGTGAGACCTAATATCTCTAAAAATCAGGAAACGTCCGACCGACCAAAGAGCAAGTATTGGCTTATGGTATACTATGTTCACTTTCGTTAAATTGATGTAGTTGGAACTTGTTTAAAGTGGTATATAATAACGATATTTTAATCTTATGGGTCGCTGGAATTATATGGTCGTCACATTTACCATTTTTGAAGGACAAACGTCGAGTTGAAGCATCTTTAAAAAACCAACAAATATCGCAGGGTTCAAGATGCTGAACGTTTGCCAAAATATAATTCAGAGTAGCAATAGAAGCTTTAACTAATATATTTTTTTCATATTAAATATATATCTATAAGATATATAATATATATTATAATCCTCAACATTAGGGTGAAAGCAGCGCTGATAAACCGGCTCTGGAACAAATTGAAAATCCATAGCTCGATAATCCGTGCCGGAGGTAAGTTTACATTATTCAGCAGTGGTCCCGATCCATTTTCTTTCAACGGTTTGGGGTGGCGTCAATGATAAATTACAGAAATTTTGGTTTAATCTGATAAGCTATTCTTCACCAAACCCATGCAGGTTGTATATATATTCCGCGTTAGAATATTTGCGAAGAATGCCTGATGCCAACAGTATTAGTAAACACGGACCACGTTTTATCGGTAGTGAAATAATTATTCCCCATAAAAGTGCTGTTATGCCGTCTCACTTTCGTTCATGCTGTACTCGTTAACATTTTCCGAAACAAAAATAAAATGAATAGCGATCGAAAATATATTATTTAAGAAAATTGGAACCAAAATAGTTTTTCAATTAGCTAATGTAGCCTGTTTATGCTAAAATAAAAAAAATTGTGAAAGAAAGTAAGATATGCAATCGTTATTCCAATCGTGGAATTGAAAGAGTCCTAAGTTAATTGATTTTTGAATTGAAATAGTCAATAATGCTGTAATTATGACTGCTTTATGTTCTTCATAGACAACTAATTACTCAAGGAAATAAAACATAAGGTATTCAAGTTCAGCACACTCTTATACAGTTGCTAATAATAAATATAAATTGAACGATGCAATGGGAAACTTACGGAGCACTTCAAGCTAAATTATTTATAAATTTCCGTAACAAGTAAAATTGGAAACCCAATTTAATTTTATATATTGCTTACCATCTGTATGTACTTATAAAATTGCAATAGCAGATCAATTATCATTCCGATTTGTTTCGTTATATATTTGCTGTTAATTCGTCTTACTTGGGATCAAAACCGTTTCTGCAGTTTTTGCTAAACAAAAATGGTTGACTCGTAAATTTGAACAAACATGTTGATATTATTACAATGCATAACAAAACATACCATTGATGTCTAAATTGAAGGAAAACAACATAATGTTTGAATGCAAAATAGGCTTTCATGAACCAACATACGCTCCAATATTGTTTATACTGAAGAGAATATAATGAAAATCAAATTATTTTTGCGACTTTTATTAATGTGATAATATTTGGTAAATCATAAATACCACGTTTTACTAGAAAGACAATAGTTATTACAATATTAGTTGTTTATTTTGAATTGTATTCAACGCATCGAATGCTCACCAGTCAAATCGCCTATATCGTTAAAATGTATTGTTTTACCTCGTCTCCATAAACATATAAATTGATATGTTTAAAACATACAAAGTTAATCCGTGTACAATCGATTTCGTACAGCCACTGCTGCATGAAGAATATAAAATGTAGCAAAGAGGCGTAGGTTTAGTTGTGTTCTTCCTCACAAACAAGAAAATCAGAAATGAAATTAATTTGGGAACTAACCATCGATAGATTCTATCTGGGCTAAATTAAAAATTCAGTATTATTTCGCGATAGCTTACAATGACTTACATTCAGCTAGCGTTAACGGAAGCAATTATAACACAAAGCGCTTTTACGCCAAACATTATATGCGAATGAGGACTGTTGTCAAGGAACGCATTTAAATAGTGCTGAAACAGACTGGATATGCAATAGGCACGCGGTAACAGAGCGCAACATTAAAAAAGACGATATTTTATCCTATTTCGAATAACTGAACCGCATTTTTCTGTGCAATATGCACAATTGAAACGTTATATTCGAAACTTTTTATTGGTGGTAAAACATTTTTTTGCAAGTGGTTAACTTTTCGTTTAACTTCCCAGTCACAATATGTTATGAAGCGGATAGGTCTGTTATGTCACAGGTTCTTTTTTGTTATATTTAATAATAATAATGGTTATCGACAAAAGCTGGTGTAACGCCCCGGTGTTTAACCAGAACATTGCGCGGGATATGAAGGACACACAATGCCAACTGCGCGCCAATAGGACGCCATCTTGTGTCATCCACCTTTAGACGGGGTGGCCGTTTTCTATGACGGCGAAGACTGCAATCTGGTTCATCTAGAGTGAGACCAAACACTCTCCCCTCCGATACAGGATGCCTCACTGGATTTCACAAGGACACAGCCGCCTTCATCCACAGTCGCCGAGACTCGAGCAACTTCCTCCCTTTCCAAGCCAGCGTCGTAGTTTTCCCGTTATGAAGACCCAACCCATTTTTACCCTAAGTCTATATTACCTCTTCAACCATATATAACTGTTTGCATCATTAAATCTATTCCTTTCATTTCCATGCGTCTCCTCATTATGGCTGCCTGGTATGTGTACCCACGTTCTACGATTACCGTTACAAAATCCCCAGCGAAGGTTTAACATTTCTTAAGTCAGAATCCCACAATTGGAACAGCGTCACACTGGGAAAACAATGGAGGGTTTACAATGCGGACGCCAAAAAAAGAAATTGATTGCTCACACTAAGTCACGAGGTCCAAAACCTTCAGTATTTAAAAGAGATATAGCCTCCAAATAGAATTCGCTTTGGAAATCAAAAGTTCTCTTCAAACACGTAATTTTATAAGATATATTTTCCAAGATTTATTTATCCAGACAATTCTAAAATCTATATAAATGACTGCATAACTTAAAATTCTACTGTTTTATATACTTTTTAAATGTGGAATTAAGGTTATCATTTTGGAAAAGCATAACTCGACAGCTAGTATTTCCCATTGGTTCAAGGAAATGGGTTCTAAATTAGCCGAACCATTTAATCACAATTATCATACATATATATTAATTTACATGTGAGTACGATGTCACCAGTCATCATTCATGTTCGCATGATTTCTGGATCTTAGGCGACACGATTATTCTTTTTTTACGAACTTAAAAGTCTTCAAACCCGCGTGAAACGAAAAAGGAACACATACAACACGACCACACGCAACCATATGACTCGGTTCAAAGTTTATTATTTACCCGTTGTTGCTAACCGTATTCTTCGTCTAGGTAGTCACGCCAATGTATTTGGGGCGTCTTCGTAAAACTACAGTTTACACTATCCGATTTTTTGTAGATGAACTGTTCAGAACAACGAACCCCGACGACCTTTGGACAATATACATAGATTGACGAGAACTTATCGATCATATCGACCGAGTCGACTCCTAGACCTTGCTGCACTTAATGTTGGTTTTATTGTCAACTGTGTCTGGCGTAGGATCTTTAATCGCAGTTCTGTTATGCCCGCTATTGTAACTCAACTCGTCAATTAATCGCTATGGGAATACTCCTTTCCTTCGAAATGAAGAGATTTCGCTGTGACACCCATTCCGAAACCGGCCAATTAATTATATGCCTATCGCACAACTCTGTGTGGTTGTAAAGTTATGGGCAAGGATCTCATCTCTATATTGGCCGATAACCACCTCGAACTATCTACGTGATGCTAGTGCGATCGACGTTTAAGGAGTATTTTTGAATTCACCTCGGCTTTAAACGCAATTTAACTCTCCCGCATCCTATCTCAACTGTGTGAAAATTGCGTGTAAGTATGGTTGATCAAAATGGGCTTCAATATTGTTTCTCTAACCGACACCAACACGTAAAAGAAACAAACGAAGCCTCATTTTTCTCGTTTCCCAATGACTATCGTTGCTGCAAGTCGCAAGGGTATCTCCATTGATGTTCAACTAGTATGCGTCTAATTGTCGGTCGTCCTATTGCGTTACAATCATCAGGTGGACGTCACTGAGGAACTCAGAAAATGGTATACTTCTGAAACCATCAAAATGCATCTCCATTTCGTTTTTCCTCAGAGCGGTTTCTGACACTGCGGCAATCACTCCATAATTTGCCTTAAACGCAAAATCAAAAAGCCTCATGTTTATTTTCGGCGGTCGGTTATCCTTGAGTCGTCCTGTGAATGCTGTTGCCCTTGTTTCTTTCTTTCCCGGTTCAGGAGACTTCGGGTAAGCTAAAACCGTATTAAAACCACTTGCCCTTATTGTTTATTTTTCCTGATCTCTAATGTTGTGACTTTTTAACTCCCCGTGGGTGTTTTTTAAATGATCTCGTATTATAGTGGCCTTCCTTTGCTCTCTATCCAAGAGACTATCCTGACTTTTTGTTTATTATATGACTCTTACCATTCTATCTATCCAGGTTTATTAAAATATAAATTTCTCTGACCAATGCCTCCAAGATTCGTTTATTTATTGGGAGGTGGCTTTCACTCTCTTCCGGCTGAAGGATTTCGGCCCTACGGAAAGCTAGACCTTTAACAGGGGGTTGTCGTGAAAACGAGTGTCTGTCCCAAGCAGCCATAAGGCTTATGCATCACGTATACTGCATAAATGGTTATTCGAGAGGATCTATAATAAGTGCAGATTCGTGATATTGGATAGTAAAGCAGCTTTGGGTTATGATATGGCGTTTCTTACAGCGGCCAACTACTGCACGAATGCGTATGTTAGAAGGATGAAGGGTTTTGTTGGAGTCTTAAGTTAGAGAGCAAGTTTCCTATCTCCACGTGGGAAAAACGCCCGAGCTACATAACGTGAGTGAGTAGCATACGCTTAATTGATACTTAGACTAATAGATCTATAACAAATTGCAGATGCATCAGATATGATCTTCGGTTAAAAACGTGGGGTTTAGTACAGTGCGAAAGTCTCCCGTCGATTCACTTGGTGGATTGAGTGAGTCTTGTCGACTTGCGAGAACAAAAGTTGTAGTGGGATTTCTAAATTAAACATTTGGTACTGGACCTGACACTAGGCTGACCAAACGGGAGTTCGGCATTTAC
>JAPUBX010002485.1:0-26928 GCA_028672205.1 Proteocephalus fallax
GACAAAATAAACATTTATTATTCGGTTTCTTTCAGATTTTCAAAGGTTCGGCTGCTTCTCAGAATTATAAATGCACTGCAATTGAAAATAACTTTCCACGGTGCGTCAAATGCCACAAAATGTTCATCATCATGTTTCATGCATTTCTGTGTTTACTCGACATGAAAGAAGCCGAAGTAAAAAAGCGAATGCATTACCGGATGTACACTAAACGATTAGCGCATCCACGAAACCTGTCTCTCCGAAGTCCATCTAACGTATTATTAAGAACAACATATATAGGTGCCGGCTCCTGGCAACAAACAAACGTTTCAATTAAAAAACCCACCATCGCAACCCTAAATAGTCCTTTTATTTGGTTCTTAAACGATATAAACAGCATATATTTACTTATATTTTGTTAGTTGCGCGATATTAGAGAAGCCGTCAACCCTTATATCTACGCCGACGACTACGGTGGTTCGGCAACGTTATGCGCCGTGGTTTTCTGGCGAGCCTGTTTCTGGTGTCTTTTCCTGGATGACAGAGGGTACCGGCGTGGCCTCGCAAGTGTCCTGATCGGAACTGAAATTCAGATTCCGTCCAGAATCTTTCGCTGTCTCCCACGAAAGTGTCGCGGGGACACCGAGTGTGGTTATAACACGCTCATTTATTCTTAAGTTGAAGTCGTTACCTTCCTTAGTTAACGATATAGGTTGTCGGGCAGGAGTAGCACTTCTGGTCTTCGCGAGATCTGTCATGCCTGAGGATATCTCCAGGTCTTTGGTCTCCGCTTAGCACTCCACAAAAGCCGCCTGCACCAACAAGCTGAATTCGGCAGACAGGCGGGTAACAAGGTATGCGGCTACTAACTGGGGTGTGAATCTCTCAGAAAAACAAAAGCACTATAGAGAAACCGGCGCCACGGGTCAGAACGTCGGTTCCGTTGTACCGCACATATCCCTGCTTGCTCTCAGGATGGACCCGACTTTTGCATTAGCTAGCTTCAGAAAGGAGAAGAAGAAAGCTTACGAAAAACATTCGGTTGCATGACTAGCCGTCTAAAGAAAGAGCCTTAATTCCCTTTAGCCGAAGTGTTGACTTAAAATAAACAAGACACAATTGCACATTCTGTTTAATTGACTATAAGTAGACGCCAAAGTTATAGAGGCTTGCAATGTGAAGGGTAGCAGCTGTGAGAGAGGCAACAGCATATCGATTAGGAACTGAGGGAATATATCCTTTGTGAGAAATTGACTTGGGTGATTGATATGCATAGGGCATGGTGGTTTTTAATGTATAGATTTATGGCAGGATGTGTGTAGGATTGGTCAGGGTTACGGCGGCAGCGCATTAAACATATCTCGCGCCAAGGCTATGCATTGCACTCCGCTGTGTTGAAGCCTGCAACGGACTCGAATCGAGATAGCTTGGGTTAGTAGTTTTTGCCAGTTTGGAAGCTTCGTGTCTCCCTTTAATGATGAATTTGAGGTTGGTAATAGCCTGCTCCAAAAGCACTCACATGGAATAGGCCGTGCGTTAATTCATAATGTGAGCTGTTGGTGTTTGCGCTCCGCCATTCTTTAATACCAATAAGTCCAAGGAGACGCCATGTACACGCCTATCACACAGTAACCACATCCCACTTTAACGGTGCGCCCCTATTGCTATAATAAGAATGCAAACATAACCAAAAATGTCTTTACCTGGTATTATTTATGGCGCGTGTGATCAATATTGAGGAGTGAGTAACAGAGAATGCAGTAGCAACAGCAGCACGGGGATCTGTGAAATGTGTTAGTCCTTATTTCATCCTAGCCTTGCCCCTTCTTAGTCAACTGGCTGGTTATCTCCGAGGTTTGAGGGCAGTATTTACGGTTGTCCTTAAAGCCGAACTTTGACATTGAGCTTATTATCAATTGATTTTCCTGGTCAAAAAATATTGAATACAAGCATTTTTTATAGATTTATATAAATTTAATGCAATTTAAAGCATGCAAAGACGTTTCCTAGGTTCGTGTTTTTATAATATTTTCCATCTGTTTTGTATTTATATTTTTATAGTATATTCTCGAAAGATATCGAAAGATAATATGTTTGTTCTTAACAAAATAATTAATTTCTCTAGGCTAACACTCTTTTGAAAACGCGATATCTCGGTTATTTTTCCGAAAACATATACCTGAAAAAAGTATTCTCCGAAAATCTATTTCTGGTACGTTTGTTATATTTTGTCTTTATTTGTATAAATTTTCCTATTATGATAATTTTAACGTTTCAAATTAAAACAAGTTCACCCTTTGGTGTCAATATTTTATGGTGGTAATTTACTATTTTATATGCCTATTTTATTCAAAAAATCTGTAATTGCATGTCGATTGCGATCGTTTTTCCGATTTCAAGTTGTTGGACGAAGAAGGGGACATATCACGAGAGAGGGAGATACAACGAGCATGGCTGGGACTGAGGTTAACGGAGGTTCGAGGGCTTGGTTGCTGGAGGGTAAGAGGGGGATTCGGGGTTTTCTCAGGTTCGACAACAGAGTTACACGGTAAGTAAATTATGTTCTTCCTCAGGTCTTGATTCTCCACCCGAAGTTTCTCGACTGCTCTCGCCAGTTCGCTGACGTATTCCTTGATCGACGGCGTTTCGTCTCCTTCAGTATTTTCGCATTGAGAAGATACGGCTCGATTCTTTCTTTCCGTCTTCTTCAAAGACTCGGCCATCACAGGCAGGACCTTCTTCGGAGTATTCGTCTTTGTTCTCCCCATTATATAAACGAAATATGAAAAGGGATTAGTCAAAGCCGAAAACACACCGCACGATACACGTCGATATTCGAAGTCCCTGAATTTAGCCCACGTCGAGTTCGTTAAAACAAGACCCTGAAAGGTCCTATCCACCAGTCGTCGAGTTTCGTGTTGCGCGCGCGATTCCTAACCAGGACCAACTGGCCTTGGTGTAGGTCCTTTTCCCGCCGCCGGCTGCGACTCTGCTCCAGAATCTTTTGTGTCCGGCTTCGGATATACTGTTCCGCGTTAGCCCGGGCTTCTGGGACAGCCCCTGGCCGGCGCAAGCCGTCCACCTGCGATTTCTCTTCGGCCCTCTGGATCCCCCGGTCGATTCCATGCCACGGTTTCCGTCCCAGTTGGACCTCAAACGGACTATGGCGCGTGGTGCTATGTCGGGTGGTCCGGTAGGCCCAGAGTGCTTCAGGAAGCCTCTCTGGCCAATTTTTCGAACCGTCTTCGCAGATGCTCTTGATATGGTCTTTAATCGTCCGGTGGAACCGTTCTACCCCCCGTTTCCTTCGGGGTGATATCAGGTCGTCCTGGTATGGCGGACTCTGAAACGGTGGCAAAGATCCTGGACCTGCGGCGCGTTCAGATTGGCCCCTTGATCGTTATGGAGTTGTTTAGGGGCTCCGTACCGAAATAGCCATTCGTCCCGCAGTATACGGGCTAGCTCGGCCCCGCACGTGTCCGTGGTTATCTTGGCTTCGACCCATTTTGTGAAAAGGTCCAGCATCGTGACGATGTACCATTTTGTGCCATCGGGGTCCGTTATCGGTCCCGTGATGTCCCATTCCACGAACTCGTTGGGTTCTCGTGGTTCGAGGGGGCAAATAGGTATCTTCTCGCCTCGTACGGCTGAAGCCTGACACCTGGGGCAATTTTGGACGTATCTCTTCGCGTCCAGAAGGTATCCGGGCCAATAGAAGCGCTGACGGACGGCGTCGTGCGTCCTCGCAGTATCGTAGTGTCCATTTTGGTCGTGCATGGTATTTAGTACCGCGTTTCGCACGGTCTCAGGCACGTAGATCTGCTCCCATTGCTGGTCCTTGAACTTGTATCGTCGGTAGAATAAATCTCCTCGCCTCTGGAGCTCGCAGTGCTTCAATTTGACCGGGGTTGAATGTCCGCCCAGTTCCTTGACAGATTCGCTCTGCAAGCGGCCCATTAGGACGTCGGGCAGCAGAGACAGACTTTCTTCCTCGGATTGCACCATCGGTTCGGTGGACTCTGTCTCGGCGTGAGCAAGACCGGTGAAGTGGGATCCTGGGTCCGGCTCGTTGGTGGAGTCTGGGCCTATAGGGCCTGCGCGGGCTTCTTGCATCTTGACTTCTTCCGTGCTTGGTCATCCTGGACAAGGCGTCGGCGACGACGTTCAACTCCCCCGCTTGGTGTTCCAGCACGTAATTATGGCGCATGAGGGCCATCAGCCACCGAGCTATACGGTGGTGGACGTCCTTTGATTTTTGCAGGTACACCAGGGGATTATGGTCGGTTACCACTGTAAACTTTCGCCCGTGTACGTAGTCTTCGAACGTTTTTATCGCCCAGACGATCGCCAGACATTCGCGTTCGGTCGCGGAATAATTTCGCTCGGCTGCGTTCAGTGTTCGAGAGGCGAAACGAATCGCGACGGGTGCTCCTTTCCTCATCTGCTCCAGAACGGCTCCCAGGGCGGTGTCGGACGCGTCCGTCCTGATCTTGAACTCTTGTTCGAAATCCGGCAAGGCGATTACGGGGGGGCTGCTTACGATCCGCTTGAGCTTGTCAAAAGCTTTCTGTTGCTCCTCTCCCCACACGAACGGAACTCTCTTCCGAACCAGTCGGTTTAGGGGTTCGGCTATTTCGGCTAGCTTATCGATGTATTCAGAATAGTACGTAACGAAACCCAAGAATCTACGGATTTCCCGTACGTTCGTTGGCTGGTCATATTTGAGTACGAGCGCCGCCGATTCAGGAATCGCCGTTACCCCTTCCGCCGAGATGAGGTGCCCGACATATCTTACGGTGGTTTGGAACCACTGGCATTTCGAGGGTTTTACTTTGAAACCGGCCTCCCGAAGTACCTGGAGGGTGTTTTGAAGGTGGACAACGTGGTCTTCGCGCGTCCTCGAGTATACGATGATGTCGTCCATGTAGGCGGATGCGAACGGAAGTCCTTTAAATAACGATTCCATGGCACCCTGGAATATTTTTTTTTTTTTTTTTGGTGCGGGGCCTTTTACGGCCACCAGCATCAAAAAAGAAATTATTTTGCTTTATTATAGAAAACTGTTATGTCAAAACATCTTCATCGATCTTTTTACTACATTTAGCAACAAAAAATTCCTCTGTTTAAACGCATCAATTTTATGGATTTACCCTTGACAAAACGACAATACTCGCGAAAACAGCTGACTGAATACCGCAAACACTTGATTGTTGACGCAAGTCTATCTGAGTCCCTTCTAAAGTGCAAATCGCTGTCTAACAGGTTATTTTTAAAAAAGGCATCGATTAATCAATATGCTTCTCGCATTCATAATGAGGCTTTAATCGACCGACCGCATGAGAACAGTGGAT
Source organism: Proteocephalus fallax (assembly GCA_028672205.1). Classification (NCBI taxonomy): domain Eukaryota; kingdom Metazoa; phylum Platyhelminthes; class Cestoda; order Proteocephalidea; family Proteocephalidae; genus Proteocephalus; species Proteocephalus fallax. The sequence goes on from JAPUBX010002485.1 coordinate 5,334, forward strand.
TTGTGCCTACAACTACTGCACTCCCGCCACTACCACTCACTCAGACAAAGCGGAAGCATCGAGCTGGTTGGCTTAATGCTGTTCGCAGTCGCTATCCCGCCAATACATCACTTCCAGCTCTTGCGTCCTTTAATGTGCGTTCAATTCTCAACAAAGTTGACGTTTTTCACTCGCTGCTTACAACGGCTCTGTTTAAACCTGTCGGCGTGGTCTGTCTACAAGAAACCTTTCTTAGGGACATCAATCTTGATCACATATTTATGCCAGAAAATTTCGAATGCTTTCGTCAAGACAGAGTGGTCGGCGTTAAATCTAAGGGTGGTGGTGTCGCGAGTTGCATCAATCTCAGCTGGTCAAAATCGAACAAAAAGGTTTTCTGCTATGCAGCTAATGCTATTGAATGTGTTGGGGTTATGTGCCATCCAAGGTCTCTTCAAAACTGCAAGTCTGTGTCGGTCTTTAACTTGTATATCCCCCCATCTTCTACCAGAGCAGACATTTCTAAGTTCTATGATTCGCTTATACCTTTTATTTCTTCAATTATGGATGATTCTTTCATTTTACTGTGTGGTGATTTCAATTCTGCGCCTATTAACCCGCTTCTTACACTTGGTCTAAATACCATCGTCAATTTTCCAACACGCGAAGGGAATCTTCTTGACCACATATTTGTGTCCGATTCTTCTCTGTATGCATGTCGAAAACGTGCACCTTTAGCCCAGTTGGACCACTGCATCGTTGTTGGTCTACCGAACATATATGGCAAGGGTAAAAAAACCATCAATGTTGTCCCAAACCTAAAAAAATTCGTATCCGCTCTCACTGCCTCCAAAACCAGTGCAATTTAAGAGATGCCGTTGCCACAACCGATTTCAAAGTCTTCGAGTATTCCGACTTCGATAAAGAGAACGACAATATAAATAGTTATCTCCGATTTTTGTACGATACGCATTGTCCACTCACGGAACTATCCCTCACCCCTCGTGTAATATCTTCTCCATTTCTGAAACGACTGAGGCGAAAAAGGAACGACTTTGTCGACAGGGGAGGTATCGAGAAATTAAACCAATTTCGAAACAAATCACAGCTGAGGTAAATCGTCTTAACAAAATATTTGTAGATGAGCTGTTCAGAACATCAAAACCCGGTGACCCCGCCGCCCACATCCACCAAGTGGTGCCCTAGACCTTGATGCTCTGAACGATGGCTTTATCTTCAAATCCGCTGACCATTCCGCGGTACCTCTGGTTGGATCTCTTAATCCCAGCGCTTTCCTGCCCGCTCACGAATCCTCTATTGCCAAAATTTTGGCTGGCCTCAAGAACTCCACCGCGGCTGGTCCCGACAGGGTCGCCCCAGAGATTCTTAAAATCTGTCACCGCGAGATTTCTCCAATTGTGACCCAGCTTGTAAATCATTCGTTAGGGGAATGTTCCTTTCCTTCGGAATGGAGAGACGTCGCTATAACACCCATTCCGAAACCGGCCAATGGCTGCGCTGGACCTGTGAAGTACAGACCTATTGCAAACTCATCCGTGTGGTTAAAAGTGATTGAGAAGCACCTCCTCTCTAAATTAGATGACACGCTTAAAGCTGCAGATGACCCTTTCCAGTTTGCTAATAAATCAAATAGAAGCACTCTGGACGCCGTGGCTACGTTATCGCACATACTTCACTCTTCACTTGATGCCGGAGCGAAAGCAGTGAAGGGAGTATTCTTGGACTTCTCCTCTGCCTTCAACACAATCTCACGGTCCCGCCTCCTCTCTCACCTATGTGAAGATGGCGTTGAAGGATGGTTGAATTATTGGCTTCAAAACTATTTTTCCAATCGACGTCAACATGTCAGAGTTGGAAATGAAGCCTCAACCTCCTTGCCAAATAACTGCGGTGTACTACAAGGCGCTGTGCTATCTCCTTTCCTGTTCAACTACTACACGTCGAGCCTTCGGTCCCCTAACGACGCGACACTAATAAAATACGCGGATGACCTGACTTTGTGCCATCCATGCAAGACGCAAGGTGATTCTCAACAGCTCGGGCAGGCAGTCACTGAGGTACTTGAGTGGTTTTCCGAGAATGATCTTTTGCTGAATGCATCAAAATGCATCCATATCACATTTTCCCTGACAGCCGCTGCCGACACCCCCGAAATTTCTTCACTACATAACTTCGCTTCGAGCCCAAAATCGAAGTATCTCGGGGTGATTTTTAACAGTCGGTTATCGTGGAGTGATCATGTCGATGTTGTCTTTGGTAAAAGCCGCCGTCTTTGCTTCCTTGTTCGCCGATTCAGGAGACTTGGTTTGAGCTCGAGCCATATAAAAACCTTCGTCCATGCCTGTATAATTCCCCTGATTGTATATTGTTCCCCAGTAATATTCCCTGGTCTTAAATGCTCGGACTTTTTAACCCTTCATCGACTTTTTAAAATAATCTCGTTTTCTAGCGGTCTGCCTATTCTCTCTATCAAAGAAATCATCGTTGAACGCCACTTAAATAACTGCTCATTAATCGCTGCCCGAATTTTAAATGACCCCTCCCATCCCCTCTATTCCAGTTTATCCGAATGTAAATCTCTTCGACCAATGCGCCGTCCATACCGTTCAATTCCAACAAGAACGGCGGCGTATCGCAATTCGGTCATTCCCTATTTGTCCCGATTTTTAGTCTCACCAGACCAGGTTAAACAGGAACTACAAGACAATTTTCGCATCTAATATTTGTTATCCTGCCTTTTTTAATGCTGAAAGTTTTGGTCCTCGTGACCTCAATAAAGCCACTACAATTATTATTATTATTATTATTATGGCAGGAGCATTTGCGAGTCCGAAAGGCATGACGTTAAATTCGTACAGCCCCCATGGTGTCACAAAGGCTGTCTTGCATCGATCCTTCGGATTTACCCCTATCTGCCAGTAACCGCTGGCTAGGTCCAACGTAGTGAAGACGGCGGACTCTCCCAGGTTCGCCATTATGTCCCTCGGTTTGGGGATCGGGGTCGCGACCTTCACGGTTTGACTTTTCAGTTTTCGGAAGTCGACGCAGAGGCGCCAAGTGTTGTCACTCTTCCGCTGGAAGAGCACTTGGCTTGCGTAAGGGCTCACGCTGGGCAGTATGACCTTCGCGAGTAGCATTTTGTCGATCTGGCGCTTGAACTCCTCCTGCAATGTATACGGTATCGAGCGATACGTGTGGCGGAACGGATCTCCGGTCGTGGGAATATCGCACCGAAACTCGTTAACGCGCCCTAGTTCCGCCGTAGACAGGGCGAACGTGTCCCTGTATTTGTCAAGAAGGTTCAGGACTTCCTTGGTCGCTCCTGGGATCTCGATAGGTTTCGTGTTTACCCGGTTCCTGGGCTCTGCGTCGGCTTTGTCGAAGGTGACCCTACGAGTTTTAAAGTTCAAGAGGGAGGCCTCCCTCTCGAGATAGTCCAACCCCAAAATAAGATCGGCGTTAAGACCCGGGGTCACCACAAAATCCCACGTGTACCTCCCTCCCTCGTGGGCGAAGCTGACCGTTGCAACTTCAAGGCTTTTGTGCGGTGGTCCGATAAAACCTTGGAGGGAAACTCGACTTGCTCGTCGGCTGCTGGCTAAGGCAGCGATCGGAATAGAGCACAGGGACAGGCTTGATCCCGAGTCCACTAGCCCGTCTACTTCTCTATTCCCTACCCTTACTTTTATAACTATGGGGTCGCTTGGTCTGGGACCTACTGAGTAAACGGTTATAGGTAGGTGGGGTGACTTACGTGACCTGGGATCCGGCCTCGTCGGGCAGTCCCGCTGGATGTGGCCTCTGCGGTTGCAGTGGAAACACCTCCTGTCCACCGGCGCAGCTTGGTCCCGTCCGGATTGTTCTTGTCGGTAGAGCGGGGAGTTTCGGGAAGGGTATTGTGGCACGCTTGCATCCCTTCGGGGTTGTTCTTGTCGGAAGAACGGGGAGTATCGGGTAGCGTTTTGGGCGGGGGATTGCGACACGCTCGGTTCCTTTCCTCTGGCTACGTCGGGGAACTCCGTGAATATACGGTGGCATAGCCGCTGCAGTGCCTTGAGATCGGAGGGTGGTTCCCGGGGGAGGCGAGTTCGGATGCCGGGCCAGATTCCTTGGATGATGGCCATCGCTGTAGTACAGTCCCGATAGAATCCTTTCGGAACAATCTTCTGGACGTGTTCCTGCACCCGGAGGAAAAATTGCACCGGCGGCTCGTCGAACTTTTGGCGTAAGGTTAAGCACGCCGCGAAATCGCCGATGGTCCTCGCTTCGGTCGTTCCTACCAGTGCATCGACCGACAGTTCGAGGGAGAGGCCCAAGTCCAGGACGAGCCCCCATTGGCTCCAAAGTGTCGCATCCATCCGGCTCTCGATAATCTGTCGGATTTTCTCCTCTCCGTGTCGCTGGATGTTCGTCTCAGTAACGATCCTGGGGAGTTCCGATTTGACATTTTCGATGTTCAACTGCGGAACAGTGTAAACAGGATCTTGCAGGTGAAAATTAATCCCGCCGTTGCTGGCACCAATGTTGGACGAAGGAGGGGACATATCACGAGAGAGGGAGATACAACGAGCATGGCTGGGACTGAGGTTAACGGAGGTTCGAGGGCTTGGTTGCTGGAGGGTAAGAGGGGGATTCGGGGTTTTCTCAGGTTCGACAACAGAGTTACACGGTAAGTAAATTATGTTCTTCCTCAGGTCTTGATTCTCCACCCGAAGTTTCTCGACTGCTCTCGCCAGTTCGCTGACGTATTCCTTGATCGACGGCGTTTCGTCTCCTTCAGTATTTTCGCATTGAGAAGATACGGCTCGATTCTTTCTTTCCGTCTTCTTCAAAGACTCGGCCATCACAGGCAGGACCTTCTTCGGAGTATTCGTCTTTGTTCTCCCCATTATATAAACGAAATATGAAAAGGGATTAGTCAAAGCCGAAAACACACCGCACGATACACGTCGATATTCGAAGTCCCTGAATTTAGCCCACGTCGAGTTCGTTAAAACAAGACTCCATTAATTGATATTAAAACGACCCTTTACAAAAAGTGATTGGAATACGTATGAAAGTTTATTAATATAGTTATTCGGAATTTAATAGGACGGTTTTCTTCCACACAAGTATTCGCGTCCGTGGGTATGCGGTTTACTTGATTTTTGTAGTTGTCGTTCGACGAATATTCTTTTGTCGTGCATAGAACTGCTTCTATCTTATATGTTCCATCCGCAACATGTGTTCAGCAATCCAATCATTTATCTAGAGCATTGTTTGTCATATTCAAGGCTGTCTGTTAAAAAGTAAATATACCTACTAGTTGACAAACCTGAAACATGTAGGTTGCAATAAGTATCCTCGGGAATATTCTAACGGTGTCTTCCATATTGACAGTTCTGGTTTCCTTACAACTTAGGTATCACACCCCGCCGGGGGTGTGTGTTGGTCTTACCGAAACTAACATAATCTTGAAGGCGAGGCCGAACGTGTCGCTGCATACATCTGCGTATCCTTCCTGGGTCTTTCAATGAAGCCACTATAATACAATAACCAATCAAATGGTGTTGTTTTTCCACCCAGAATGAAACAGTCAGGAATCCACACCATCTTCGGTGACCAGCAAGCACCCTCGCCATCATCTCTGCTTCAAACACCAGGCAACACTCGCCGTTATCAACGAGAACGAAAGAGCCGCTACCCATATCGCCGTCGAAACCCTTCATAGGAATGTGGAAGACGGCAACGAGAAGCTCTTGGGCACAGGAGAAAGCGGAGCTTCGAAGTTGCATTAGCAGCAGGCAAATTGGCTTCAGCAGTCAGTCTCTGTTGATCGAGAATGCGTGCCTGGAAGGCTTCTTTACCAATGCAGCCTTGACGTGTGTGAAGCGGCAATTTAATTCACTTGATTCCAAAAATAATATAACATCTGTGCGTGTAGCAGTGAATGGCGGTGGTGGTAGTAATGATAGTATCTGTTTTCAAGTACAGCTGTCGTCCTCTACGGTAGGCCTACGAGGGTTGTGGAAGCAGGGCATTCCTCGAATATTGAAGGACCAACAAATTTGACTGAGTCCCCGTGTCTCGCCGTTCATTAAGTTGCCTCTGGTCAGTTGATTCCGCGATCATCAGTACTTTGGGGAGTTATGAGTAGGACCCCTTTTCGTGCAGATTCAACTAGTTTAAAAAGCTGTTTTATGAGTCACCCATCGAAAACCAACTCACGTAATCTCTTTGAAGTGCTGTACATCTTTCCTCTAACTAGTTTCTATAAAATATGCTTATAAGTTTATTATAATCCCAGATCGAAATAACTGTTAGTTTGACCTAGCCATCGTCAATAGGTGTTTTGGAATGCTGTACTGGCTTCTCTGTTTGAATCCAAAAAAGTGTGAGGTTGAAATCAGGTCAATCGTTGTGTTCGGATCACGAGGACCACAAAGTTAAGCCAGCAAATATAGTAAAATTTGGTGAAGAATTAAGTATCGAATTTACTGTCATTGAGATTCCAGCCGATCGACTTTCTTGGACCGTCTGTACGTTGCGAAAACTCTGCATGCCTCGACATTTTTCTTAAGTATTTTGGGGTATTGAGAGTTGAACCGACAAGATTGCAATTCACCGAGCTCTAAACCTATTCATTTATTTGCTTGTTTATTGACACGGAACATGTAAGGAGGAGAATAGCCAGATTTTACCGACGGAAGTCGTTTTAAGCGAATGTTTCGCTGTGAGCTGTAAAACAGCGTCGAGATAGTTTATTACGAGCGAGAATAATTAATTACCAACACCGTGGTGTCTCGCGCGTTTGCCGCGCATCTCCAACCAAAAACACCGTTCGACCAATCATGTAACCAAGGATGGTTGACTAATTGATTAATTGACTAGTTGATTAATTGGCTTCAAAGTCACTTTTCTAACTAACGATACCACGTACGAGTCGAAAATGAATTCTCGGTTCACTAATGACGGGAAACTTATAAAATACGCAGTTAAACGTCTTCTTTAGCACACAATAACCATTGTCACCAGGACAGCCACGTTTTCTTCGAAATCGGCATATTATGCGCCCTACTTCGTAATCGACGCTCGAAGGATCCCAGATCAGGGTTTCTTAACTTTGAGTTTGAGGTCTAGTTCCCCATTCAAAAATCATTTTGTACCTTAACAGTGGTGACAGCATAGAAAAAAAGTGTTGTTTTCTTAATAAAAATGAAAGCAATGGATTCCGTATAATCCGCAAAGTGCTCGGAATATTCTTTTCGTGGAAGATCTTATGGTATTCCTTTTTATGATTTTACGTTCTCATCTTAACTCATTAATTGGATGTTCTAAATAATTCCACATAGGTAAACATATGAATAGTATAATTCTTGATGAGCACATGAGTGGTCTTAATGCAAAAAAATGTGTTTCCCTATCGATCACGAACAACAGTTTGCTGAGATACATGACCGCGATTTCTAAATTGTTTTTAAACTCAACATTTCTGTCTTCTGATTGTTGAAAAGCTTAACTTATTTGTTTATTATGATCGTTTTTCAGAAGGCACGTTTAATAAACCCTGTATTGAAAATGCAAATATTTAATGAAATTAATATTCTTTGCAATACAGAGAGGTTATTCAATATTGATGTCTTTTTTTAGAACTAAACTCGTTTTCCAATAGTTCACCCGGTATGTTATTGCCGAAACCCTTTACTGTTTAGTCAACGGAACCAGCCAATAGTCATTCCTACCTCGGCTAAGGAAACAGAGCCGATGCCCACAACGCCTGCTCTTGAGTAAGAAACGACGCCTCCTACTACTGTTAATTCCCCTTGACCACGCCCAACGATTCTGTTACAATTCGATCCTCTGCAACTAATGTCGTTTATTTATCTACCGCAATAAACGCTTTAGCGCACAATGCTTGAATAAGTTCTCGACTTGCGAGCATTGGAATAAAGTTAACAACTAAATAATATTAATGAATATTTCGAATAAAAAGAAATATACCACTGAAATCTAAAAATATACAAATCCCGCAATAGCTATTGTTCGTTCTTATTGTGCTCTTGCAGGTATAATTTAACTGTCTACAGTTTGTACGTCCATTCTAGTAGGATGCTCTGGCATTAAAATGTTCGGCACTAAAATTTATTGTCGTTTTTAACAATTTTTTCTACTAGATACTCCATAAACTATGTCCAAGAAACCATTGAAGAAGGCCTTTTCTCTTGTAATTATTAACTTCTAGTTTATCGTATATACTTGTTTGTCTCATCTGATCCACCAATAACATTTAAATCTCCCAAGATCCAATGAACATGATTCAATTCTTTCTTTTATAGTTTAACAAGAAGTGTCCAAGTCGAAACATATTTCAGGATTTCTGGTAGACACCAGCGATCGAATAATTTCGATATACGTCGACACAATGGCGAGGTTTGACAGCCGTTGATAAGGCTCGATTGATACAAATCTTTATCCGAAGTTACATCTCATGTTTCATCTTTTTGAATTGCATTCCTGGTGAAGTTTATTCGCGGTTTACCTTCTTCTTGTGCGCACAATAAGCAATGTTAGCCAGAAAGCCACGTTTTCTGCGGAATCAGCATATCATGCGCCCTCCTTCGTAATCGATGTTCGAAGGATCCCAAATCAGGCTTTTTTTACATAAAAATTGAAACATTGTTCCCCATTCAAAAATCTTTTTGATTAAAGTGATGAATGCTCTTAAAGAGAATTTATTTTCTTTATTAGAAATCAACTGTCCACTTGACACTCGTAAGAGAATACTCCGTTTTTATCCGAATCCTATAAAAACATTAGTCTTCACTAATTTTTAACAGATTTTTTTATAATCTGAATTCTATTAACTATTATTAACTTATTAATTGGTTGTGGAAAACAATTCCACAATAGTTGGCATATAAGGAGTATAATTACTGATTATCACACGAACGATTCCGATCGGATTAATTCCCGCTACGATTATTTGCTATAGCGCTTAATTGTTTAGTCAAAGTGTTCTTATAATTATCCGCTTAGCAGCGTTTTCGGAAAAAAACGATGTTGTTGGTTAATTTTCGTAATAATTTCATTTTTTTAAATAATTTGCGCAATTGTAAATTGATTGGGGATCGTATATCAAACGTCAATAAACCATCCCTTTTATTATGGGTTGTCTCATTTTCAATGCCGTAAAAGCATAACAATTTTTGAATCAATTGAACTCGCTGCGGCTGTGCAATGGTATTTTAAATAATTAACGGTATGAACGGAATTTTTTTTAATATCAACTTAACCATTCTCCAACAACTTTTGGGTTATCAAGGTGCTGTGTGAACACTTGGGAACTGCCTGAAAGCAATGGATTCCGTATAATCCGCAAAGTGCTCGGAATATTCTTTTCGTGGAAGATCTTATGGTATTCCTTTTTATGATTTTACGTTCTCATCTTAACTCATTAATTGGATGTTCTAAATAATTCCACATAGGTAAACATATGAATAGTATAATTCTTGATGAGCACATGAGTGGTCTTAATGCAAAAAAATGTGTTTCCCTATCGATCACGAACAACAGTTTGCTGAGATACATGACCGCGATTTCTAAATTGTTTTTAAACTCAACATTTCTGTCTTCTGATTGTTGAAAAGCTTAACTTATTTGTTTATTATGATCGTTTTTCAGAAGGCACGTTTAATAAACCCTGTATTGAAAATGCAAATATTTAATGAAATTAATATTCTTTGCAATACAGAGAGGTTATTCAATATTGATGTCTTTTTTTAGAACTAAACTCGTTTTCCAATAGTTCACCCGGTATGTTATTGCCGAAACCCTTTACTGTTTAGTCAACGGAACCAGCCAATAGTCATTCCTACCTCGGCTAAGGAAACAGAGCCGATGCCCACAACGCCTGCTCTTGAGTAAGAAACGACGCCTCCTACTACTGTTAATTCCCCTTGACCACGCCCAACGATTCTGTTACAATTCGATCCTCTGCAACTAATGTCGTTTATTTATCTACCGCAATAAACGCTTTAGCGCACAATGCTTGAATAAGTTCTCGACTTGCGAGCATTGGAATAAAGTTAACAACTAAATAATATTAATGAATATTTCGAATAAAAAGAAATATACCACTGAAATCTAAAAATATACAAATCCCGCAATAGCTATTGTTCGTTCTTATTGTGCTCTTGCAGGTATAATTTAACTGTCTACAGTTTGTACGTCCATTCTAGTAGGATGCTCTGGCATTAAAATGTTCGGCACTAAAATTTATTGTCGTTTTTAACAATTTTTTCTACTAGATACTCCATAAACTATGTCCAAGAAACCATTGAAGAAGGCCTTTTCTCTTGTAATTATTAACTTCTAGTTTATCGTATATACTTGTTTGTCTCATCTGATCCACCAATAACATTTAAATCTCCCAAGATCCAATGAACATGATTCAATTCTTTCTTTTATAGTTTAACAAGAAGTGTCCAAGTCGAAACATATTTCAGGATTTCTGGTAGACACCAGCGATCGAATAATTTCGATATACGTCGACACAATGGCGAGGTTTGACAGCCGTTGATAAGGCTCGATTGATACAAATCTTTATCCGAAGTTACATCTCATGTTTCATCTTTTTGAATTGCATTCCTGGTGAAGTTTATTCGCGGTTTACCTTCTTCTTGTGCGCACAATAAGCAATGTTAGCCAGAAAGCCACGTTTTCTGCGGAATCAGCATATCATGCGCCCTCCTTCGTAATCGATGTTCGAAGGATCCCAAATCAGGCTTTTTTTACATAAAAATTGAAACATTGTTCCCCATTCAAAAATCTTTTTGATTAAAGTGATGAATGCTCTTAAAGAGAATTTATTTTCTTTATTAGAAATCAACTGTCCACTTGACACTCGTAAGAGAATACTCCGTTTTTATCCGAATCCTATAAAAACATTAGTCTTCACTAATTTTTAACAGATTTTTTTATAATCTGAATTCTATTAACTATTATTAACTTATTAATTGGTTGTGGAAAACAATTCCACAATAGTTGGCATATAAGGAGTATAATTACTGATTATCACACGAACGATTCCGATCGGATTAATTCCCGCTACGATTATTTGCTATAGCGCTTAATTGTTTAGTCAAAGTGTTCTTATAATTATCCGCTTAGCAGCGTTTTCGGAAAAAAACGATGTTGTTGGTTAATTTTCGTAATAATTTCATTTTTTTAAATAATTTGCGCAATTGTAAATTGATTGGGGATCGTATATCAAACGTCAATAAACCATCCCTTTTATTATGGGTTGTCTCATTTTCAATGCCGTAAAAGCATAACAATTTTTGAATCAATTGAACTCGCTGCGGCTGTGCAATGGTATTTTAAATAATTAACGGTATGAACGGAATTTTTTTTAATATCAACTTAACCATTCTCCAACAACTTTTGGGTTATCAAGGTGCTGTGTGAACACTTGGGAACTGCCTGAAAGCAATGGATTCCGTATAATCCGCAAAGTGCTCGGAATATTCTTTTCGTGGAAGATCTTATGGTATTCCTTTTTATGATTTTACGTTCTCATCTTAACTCATTAATTGGATGTTCTAAATAATTCCACATAGGTAAACATATGAATAGTATAATTCTTGATGAGCACATGAGTGGTCTTAATGCAAAAAAATGTGTTTCCCTATCGATCACGAACAACAGTTTGCTGAGATACATGACCGCGATTTCTAAATTGTTTTTAAACTCAACATTTCTGTCTTCTGATTGTTGAAAAGCTTAACTTATTTGTTTATTATGATCGTTTTTCAGAAGGCACGTTTAATAAACCCTGTATTGAAAATGCAAATATTTAATGAAATTAATATTCTTTGCAATACAGAGAGGTTATTCAATATTGATGTCTTTTTTTAGAACTAAACTCGTTTTCCAATAGTTCACCCGGTATGTTATTGCCGAAACCCTTTACTGTTTAGTCAACGGAACCAGCCAATAGTCATTCCTACCTCGGCTAAGGAAACAGAGCCGATGCCCACAACGCCTGCTCTTGAGTAAGAAACGACGCCTCCTACTACTGTTAATTCCCCTTGACCACGCCCAACGATTCTGTTACAATTCGATCCTCTGCAACTAATGTCGTTTATTTATCTACCGCAATAAACGCTTTAGCGCACAATGCTTGAATAAGTTCTCGACTTGCGAGCATTGGAATAAAGTTAACAACTAAATAATATTAATGAATATTTCGAATAAAAAGAAATATACCACTGAAATCTAAAAATATACAAATCCCGCAATAGCTATTGTTCGTTCTTATTGTGCTCTTGCAGGTATAATTTAACTGTCTACAGTTTGTACGTCCATTCTAGTAGGATGCTCTGGCATTAAAATGTTCGGCACTAAAATTTATTGTCGTTTTTAACAATTTTTTCTACTAGATACTCCATAAACTATGTCCAAGAAACCATTGAAGAAGGCCTTTTCTCTTGTAATTATTAACTTCTAGTTTATCGTATATACTTGTTTGTCTCATCTGATCCACCAATAACATTTAAATCTCCCAAGATCCAATGAACATGATTCAATTCTTTCTTTTATAGTTTAACAAGAAGTGTCCAAGTCGAAACATATTTCAGGATTTCTGGTAGACACCAGCGATCGAATAATTTCGATATACGTCGACACAATGGCGAGGTTTGACAGCCGTTGATAAGGCTCGATTGATACAAATCTTTATCCGAAGTTACATCTCATGTTTCATCTTTTTGAATTGCATTCCTGGTGAAGTTTATTCGCGGTTTACCTTCTTCTTGTGCGCACAATAAGCAATGTTAGCCAGAAAGCCACGTTTTCTGCGGAATCAGCATATCATGCGCCCTCCTTCGTAATCGATGTTCGAAGGATCCCAAATCAGGCTTTTTTTACATAAAAATTGAAACATTGTTCCCCATTCAAAAATCTTTTTGATTAAAGTGATGAATGCTCTTAAAGAGAATTTATTTTCTTTATTAGAAATCAACTGTCCACTTGACACTCGTAAGAGAATACTCCGTTTTTATCCGAATCCTATAAAAACATTAGTCTTCACTAATTTTTAACAGATTTTTTTATAATCTGAATTCTATTAACTATTATTAACTTATTAATTGGTTGTGGAAAACAATTCCACAATAGTTGGCATATAAGGAGTATAATTACTGATTATCACACGAACGATTCCGATCGGATTAATTCCCGCCAATATTGTTGTTTATAGTAAAATGTAAAGTTGGGGTAAGGTTAAACACAAAAGGGATAAAGAGTAATAATATCTTTTGAACAACGTCGAGTACCAAAGAAACTTTTAATGTTATGTTAAAGAAATAATAGCAAATTACCGCATAAAGACATAAATATAATATCAATTTGATGTTTTAACGATCTTGCGAACAATCTTTAAACCAATGGGCAAAGATAATAAACAGTAAACGTTACAGCGTAATGTTGGTAAGGTTTTAATTTAGAGGCATTAAATAAAGTAATGTTCAAATAATACATAGTATTTTGGTAGTGGAAAAGAACGCGTGGTGGTGGTAAACCGTAAGGGGTTGTCATTTTAAATAAGTTTTTGGTAGAGAATTAATGTTAAATATAGGTCAATTGGAGAGTTTAAATAAATGCCTGAAAACTTAAATTCATTGTCGTTAACAATTTTTCATTTTAGATTCGGCAAATGTTATGTTCTGGAAACGGTCAGAAGAAAATTTTCTAGAATAGCGAACTTTCAGTTTGATTATCGCATAATATTGTCTTATCTATGATCCACCGGGTAGAGCCAATTTGACCAATGAACATGGATTCAATTTTCTTTGTAAGTTTGATCAAGATGTCCAAGTCGAAACATATTTCAGGATTTCGTGGTAGACACCTGAGCGATCGAATAACAATTTTCGATATTAACGTCGTCACAACGAGCGAGGCCTGAGCAGCCGCTGATAAGGCTCGATTGATACAAATCTTTATCGAAGTTACATCTCATGTTTCATCTTTTTGAATTGCATTCCTGGTGAAGTTTATTCGCGGTTTACCTTCTTCTTGTGCGCACAATAAGCAATGTTAGCCAGAAAGCCACGTTTTCTGCGGAATCAGCATATCATGCGCCCTCCTTCGTAATCGATGTTCGAAGGATCCCAAATCAGGCTTTTTTTACATAAAAATTGAAACATTGTTCCCCATTCAAAAATCTTTTTGATTAAAGTGATGAATGCTCTTAAAGAGAATTTATTTTCTTTATTAGAAATCAACTGTCCACTTGACACTCGTAAGAGAATACTCCGTTTTTATCCGAATCCTATAAAAACATTAGTCTTCACTAATTTTTAACAGATTTTTTTATAATCTGAATTCTATTAACTATTATTAACTTATTAATTGGTTGTGGAAAACAATTCCACAATAGTTGGCATATAAGGAGTATAATTACTGATTATCACACGAACGATTCCGATCGGATTAATTCCCGCTACGATTATTTGCTATAGCGCTTAATTGTTTAGTCAAAGTGTTCTTATAATTATCCGCTTAGCAGCGTTTTCGGAAAAAAACGATGTTGTTGGTTAATTTTCGTAATAATTTCATTTTTTTAAATAATTTGCGCAATTGTAAATTGATTGGGGATCGTATATCAAACGTCAATAAACCATCCCTTTTATTATGGGTTGTCTCATTTTCAATGCCGTAAAAGCATAACAATTTTTGAATCAATTGAACTCGCTGCGGCTGTGCAATGGTATTTTAAATAATTAACGGTATGAACGGAATTTTTTTTAATATCAACTTAACCATTCTCCAACAACTTTTGGGTTATCAAGGTGCTGTGTGAACACTTGGGAACTGCCTGAAAGCAATGGATTCCGTATAATCCGCAAAGTGCTCGGAATATTCTTTTCGTGGAAGATCTTATGGTATTCCTTTTTATGATTTTACGTTCTCATCTTAACTCATTAATTGGATGTTCTAAATAATTCCACATAGGTAAACA
Source organism: Proteocephalus fallax (assembly GCA_028672205.1). Lineage (NCBI taxonomy): Eukaryota > Metazoa > Platyhelminthes > Cestoda > Proteocephalidea > Proteocephalidae > Proteocephalus > Proteocephalus fallax. The sequence continues at coordinate 20,335 of JAPUBX010002485.1, forward strand.
TATGAATAGTATAATTCTTGATGAGCACATGAGTGGTCTTAATGCAAAAAAATGTGTTTCCCTATCGATCACGAACAACAGTTTGCTGAGATACATGACCGCGATTTCTAAATTGTTTTTAAACTCAACATTTCTGTCTTCTGATTGTTGAAAAGCTTAACTTATTTGTTTATTATGATCGTTTTTCAGAAGGCACGTTTAATAAACCCTGTATTGAAAATGCAAATATTTAATGAAATTAATATTCTTTGCAATACAGAGAGGTTATTCAATATTGATGTCTTTTTTTAGAACTAAACTCGTTTTCCAATAATTCTCCTGGCTTGTTATTGACGAAACCCTTAACTTTCTAGTCAACGTTATTTTAAAATAATCACCTCGAATTAACTTGGAATAAGCTTAAGAATGTTATTAATAACAATCTCGATGATACTCCTAAATTGCTGTTGACGAATCAATTGTGTTTTTGTAACGCCGATATAGCCATGACAGTTCCAACAAGGAACATTTTTTAATGGATGATTTCGGGTGTATACAACTTCTTAATAAAATGATACCGTATTTAAAAATTTGACGTATAATGTATAACTTTATTATTGTTAAGACAAGTGGGAAAATATAGTCGCCATCAGCACAACGTCGCTTTTCTATTTTCTCTCGTGGCTAGTTGTGTAAAATCGAGAAAGAAAAGACGATGAAGCTTAATTCGGGTCGTAATGGAAAAAAACCTTGAAATATATGGCAAAAACGATTTTCGTTTGATCAACACGACAAAAAGCCAAACCAATTACTAAGATACAAAGCACATCACAATACGTTTTTAGACCTTCGATATGCTCGAATTATATCCCGCCTTACGAGTCTTGAAATAAAGTAAACAATAAATTAATATTATTGAATATTTTGCATTACAAAAATATACCACTGCGATTGGCACACAATAAGTATTGTCAGCCGAAAAGTCACTTTTTCTGGTGAATCGGCACCCTCCTTCGTAATCGATGCTCGAAGTATCCCAAATCAAGGTTTCTTTACTTTAAGATTGGGGTCTTGTCCCCATTTAAAATTCAGTGTTTACTGTCAAACAGACGCCTTTACCTAAAGAATTGTTTTCTTTATAAAAAATCAACTGCCATCTTGACACTTGGTAGAGAAAACTCTTTTTTATCTGAATCGTATAAAACCATTAGTCTTTACCAGTTTTAAACAGCTTTACTATAATCTGAATTTAAATAACTATTTTTAACTTATTAATTGGTTGTATAAAACAATTCCACAATAGTTGGCATATAAGTAGTATAACTACTGATAATCACACGAACGATTCCGATCGCATTATTCCCCGCTGTCTTGTGATTGCAAAAGAGCTTAACTGTTTAGTCAACGTTTTCTTATAATTATCAACTTTCGTTCCATTGTAATAAGTCTAGGAATCCCTTGCTATCAATGGTTTATTTTTTACACAAAATGACGCTTACATTTGTCAATCTACAAATGACAAAAAACGCAAAGTCTGTTTTTCGGTGTATCTAGAGTGGAGTGACACACATTGTCCATAAAACCGGATGCTTCATACTGGATAACACAAGGCACAGCCGCCGTAATAGACAGTCGCCAAGATACGAGCAATATCCTTCAGTTCTTTGCTGTTACCTTAAAGCATATAAAACCTCACCATTCTATCTTAGTCGTCACCATATACCGACGCACTTTATATAGCCCACCCTTTTTGCATTAAATGCGTCTTCTCATTATGATGGCTACCGTTGACGTCTGCAAAGTTCTACGTTTATCGATACAAATTCGCGAACCAAGGTCAAAATCTTACTATAAAGGAGCATCACATATTAAAATTTTAAATATTGAATGAGGCGATAGTGGTGACCAAAGGAAGGAAGGAGTGGTTCAAACGCAAGTGTGACGAGGATTCACGCACAGCCTCTCGCTTCCCAATTTGGTCGCTGTTTTAGGTTAATCGGGGTGGGTGTGCCTATCTTTTCAATTAACAAACCGCCAAAAACTAAAAAGACCAGCAACATAATTATCAGGCATTTTGACAACCATTTAACATAACAAGAGAAGCTCAAATGTGATTGGGGGTTGGAGGAATTCAGGCTTTAGAAATTCCTACGCGTTTGGGGTTACCCGAACAGGTATCGAAGTACGATGATTAGCGCCCGCTGCAGGCGAGTGCTATCTGGACTACACGTATGTCTTGGTAAAAAGTGGGGGTCGGCAAAGTGTCGTCCATATTGTCTTAATTTATCCATGTTAAGGTCACAGCATGCTCTGTTTTGTGCGTTAGCCAATGGGGTGCAAGTCCAATGGATGTAATGCGTTGTGAATAAATAAACACACCATTTAAGGTCACTCAATTGTTGGTTCAAGGACGCGGTTCCTTGGCGCCATGCCAATCCTTTACATTTGTCTTGTACTGTTTATTTTCTATTATATTGTGTTGTCAATAATAGACACAGTTCGAACCGAAAATTTAAATGCGCTCAATTATAAGCGGCCTTATTTGTTGTTCGCAATATCCACGTTCGGGAAAAAATCGTCGTTATCTTGATCAATTTGTGTTAGGGAATTAATACTGAACGTTTAGCAATTTAAAATGATCCCACTGATAAGAACGAGTTTTAAAGCCACAAGTAATACGTTAACCGAAATTTCAATTTATGTTGATAGCATTGTTATTATGTGAAATTGTATGACAACAGTGTTCGTCTACGCAACTTTAACAAAGTGATTCGAAATAGAATAATGATTAACAACAAAACTGCGATTGTGGTTGGATCCAAGTGCGAACGTTTTTTTCCAAATAGCATTTTTACATGGTTGAAGGCTACATTGAGTCTTGTAGCCACGAGTCCAAGCCAACAGTCGTCAGTGTGAAACTGCTTCGTGAAATACATCCCCAGAGCTAGTCGCTCAACATTGTCAAAACTGGCAACCAAGAGTTTTCCACTGACGTACGTAGGGTATTTGGACCATGGAACCTCGTCCTTAAATACAGCCCAATGCTCATACTTGGGTTCATCAAATCTATGCGGTGCTTCGTTGGACTTTTTGTACCCATGCAACAAACTTCCAGTGTATCCAATTGGTTTTTTCGAAAGTATTCTGATTATCTTGTGAAGATCGGTTTCGTTATCATCGTCAATGAAGACAATATCTGGACGATGAAGGCGACAAAATGTTGCTGCCCAGTTGAAGGCATGAACCATTTTAGGGGTCAAATTGAAGTAGGTGTCTTCATAGTCGCCTACAAGTAAATCGTCGTATTGGTTCATTTCGTCTTCGATATCAGCGTGGATCTTTCGTAAGGAATCTGGATTCAAATGTTGGGCTCCACGGCCGACCAAACGAATCTGTCGGCCACGAAAATCAAACAAGTCGTTTTCCTGAGTACGAGGCTTTCCGAGGGAAAAGACTAAACCAAACTGGTTGAATCCGTTACGCCGACCATATGTTGATTGATAACCACTTATCGTTCTCCGGAAAATCTGGCGCCTTTCAAAACTTGCAAGACCGCTTTTCACGACCATGATGACATCGTTGTACGAGGTTGGATCGTTTTGATTGCAGACATATTTAGGCAGCCGTCGAAACCGTACTGTTCCATTGTTTATTGGAGCCTTCATACGATAAAGAATAATTCCAATTTGTTAATAATCAAAAATGACATATTGACACATCGTTTAGGAGCGGTATATAATAATGACTATCAACATAACTATTTGGGTACAAAATCGATTGCTCACCGCAGATATAGGTCTTCTTGTCATTAGTTTATCAACGGTTTCGACCAAATTTATTGGTTGTTGGTACACAAGATAAGCCTGGGGAGGAATGTTTTTCTTCCATTGTGAATCGGGTATCATCTCCAAATCCCGAAACGTGAGAGCTTTACCGCGGGCCCCATGCGACATAACCAGGTTATCCTGAACTGTCAACTCCACCAACGCATTCACGTTATCCAGTCGGTAGTCCAAAGATAACTCGGTGTAGCCATTCTGCGTTTTCGTCACCCGAAGAGGCCAATCGTCATAGTTAGCATAGGTATTGCTAGCAGCATTTACCATGTCAGTCTTCATAACCAACGGCATTAGGAGATAGATTAAAAATTGCGCTGAACCAATGTAAACGATGGGCCTTACGCCTCCTGTTTTAAGCGACATGCAACCGTGCTGGGTCGATTAAACGGAAAAAATGGATCTGCTGTTCCTTGTTTGGTCAAGCTCACGCACACGGTACCAGGTCACTATGGTTTCATTGGAGTTATCCGTGCAACGCTTCATGTTCAACGCACACGCAAGATCAAGCATGCTAGGTCAGTGTGACAGCCGTATGTTTCACAGTTGCGTTTTAAACACCTAAACCAATGCCCTGAAGGCCACTCTCGCTCCAACTGATACCACTGCTGGCTTCATTTGTCCTCTTAAGATTAGAGACCGCCTTTTTTCCGAGGCGCAATCGTTCTTGAGAGTCGCTAGCCATCAAGATCGACCGATCGAATTGTTGTTTCTACTGAACGCACTTGAAGTTTCGGATATCGTAGCGATATAGCATGGGGGTCTAATGCGTAAACTAAAGCACACATCTTCTTTCGGGAATACGCAATTTTAAATGATTATTATCTTTTCATCAGAACCTCATTTTCTGAAGGCTACTCGTGATGACCTGCCCAAGCTGTTAAGAATCCTAATTGGTCTCACCGACATCACATCAGCAAGACTCCTGCAAGCTTAACCAGGATTCTAAGTGGTGTGTTCCAGGGTTTTGATTGGTTCAATTGAAAAGAATAAAGGGCGGCACTCAGCTTTTGTGCAAAGATGGAAGAGGCTTTGTTCCGGGTTTGGTTCGAAAAATAATTTTGCTGCCAATTTATAAACCATCCATCCATGGTTTGGATAGGATGCTGCATCGTAAAAGCCGAGGTGGATTCCAAAAAATACTGCCTTCACGCTTGTGCAAATACATGACTTATTAATCATGCACAAGGTGAACAAATCTTATTTAAAACTGTCAAGTCGTCGATTTTCAAGCAGACGTTAACACCGATGATCCGACTCCTGTCGAAGCGAACAGATGATCATGAAGACACGAAACAGAACTCTACAGTTGCCGGCGTTTCAGAATCTAAGTGAAACTAGGACGAACAATAACAAAAATAACCTTATATTTAGGCTTCGATTTAAACGTTTAAGTGTCTTGGGTATTAATCATCCTCTTACAACTAGAGCAACGCCGATTAACTTCACCTTCACGCTGTCCAAAAACGAGCCTTCAATTTGAATTACATTATATAATTTTTTTAAATCTCGTGCATATAATTCGCTATTGCGTGATGAAAGTAGACCATTCACTTAATACGATCCATGGTGACCTGAGTCTACGCGCGTGTGTACAACCTCCCCTCGCACAGAAGATTCACATTAACGATCAATAGGCCACTGCAGTGTGGCACGTTGAGGGTGAAAATGCAAGCTAGAATAGGCGTAAAGTTGGTCTTCTACATCGGTCTAGCTCCTCTCGTGTTCTATCTCATCAGTCTATCGACAATGAACACATTGAATGCAGTTTTCGCGCCCAATACCTATCCCGACTATATCGGATGGCCTTTTTCGTGTGACGAAAACGCGCGTGGACTACACCGAGTTATCTTTAGACTATCAACTCAACTCTTCAGTGGACCATTCCGTGGAGCTGACTGTGCAGGATAACCTTGTGATGTGGCGGTGAGCCCGCGGTAAAGCGCTCACATTCCAGGATTTGTTTAAAATCCCAGCTTCTCATTGGAACGATGACTTGCCTCGACAGGCCTACCTCGTATACCCACAACCAATAAATTTGGTGGAGACTGTAGATAAACTGATAAGAAAAGATTATACAGGTCTCTGTACAGTTTTGTGTTTTTTTAGTTTCGAAAGAAAATGGGGAGTTACTCAATTGTCAGTGGGTCGAAATCGGTTTTAAGGGAAAACTTTATTCGAACGCCTATTATACCTTCAGCACTGAGCCGGTTAAAATAAAACATTCAAGCACATCAGTTATCGTTTGGTAAAGCTGTTTATTTTACAGGGATACCGTAGTGTGAAATCTTCTTCACATTCTACAAGGACCACGTTATCAGACTTTTCCCTCAAAGCATAAAAGCCATCAGCCGATGCCTCTTAAGCATCCCCCCTACATTTCCTTTCAATGATCTTTCTTTCGGCAAACTGTCTACTAGTGCCGTATTTTTTGGTAATGTAAACGTTCTATTTTTGTTTATTTGCCAGAGAACAAGAAGCCGATTCATAAAATTTGTTTGTTCGCTAAATGCGGCACATGGAAAATTTTTTTTTAAAGCAGAGGTATTTGTACGGTTAACGATTTTTTGCACGCACTGTCATTCCAGGATGCGAAACTAAATACATTAGAATCAATAAACAACTTCCGCGATATATTTTTTGCAAGTGTCGGTAATTTTTACTATTTGAAGAACCTAAATCATCATCTGTGATTTAGCGAATAAATGAAGTATAAGGTATTTATTAATTGTATCCGGGGCACTTCATGATAGGTAACTGTTTAATTCAATTATTCGTA